>JAFBJU010000381.1:830621-874076 GCA_016785305.1 Colistium nudipinnis | reverse complement strand
AATATATAATATATGAATATAAGAAAAAGAGGGAAAGAAGAGGAGAGTTTGCAGAATTGAAGAGGAAGAGTGACATCCTGAAGCCTCAGAGCAGCAGAGGTCTGTATGGTGAATGTTTGACATCCATCCCCTTGACAAATAATGCTGCTATCTCAAGTCAAACCGAACCAAACTACACTGAAAGCCAAAGACACAGCAACAGGCTAAATGGACAAGTTTAGATGGAAATTCCCTTTCACTTTACCTAAATCTGAGCCTAAAACCCAAACTGATCACTGATAATGTTACCCAAGCTTTCTAATTTCAGGGAGCTCAGCAATACCCAAGTCACCAGCTGTTCTCTCAACATATGTGCATTGAAAAAGGGTCACTGAGACTTGTGGCCTCAGGGTTTTGTTTTCTACTCCAGTTCTCTTTCACTGACATTTGCGACACTGGAGTCCATGGCAGATTTTCCAGAAAGCAAATTTTTTCTCCAGCTGGGCAGCTTCCTCTCTGCTGCTTCATCAACTTTACAACACTTTCATCTATGAATTGTGCACCAGCGGTCCGAGATCCCTTCTAAATCACTTAATAATGGAGAGAAGAAAGAGTGTCTTCAACGTTTTGGGAAAGTGTGAGGTGGACTCTTATAAAAGAGAAATGGGGCCGTAACGATAGAGAGACATGATTTTGTTCCATAAAAACGACTCACTCAGTCACGTTCTGCACCACTGGCAAACCTTTGAGTGCATCTATATTTACTCAGTGATGACCTCAGTCAGGGGGAGAGGGAATTTAAAGGAGTAGAGGGAATGAGCTACTTAATCTCTTGTAGACCAGTGCATTTTTTTTTCATGTGCAACATCCATGTACTTCTATCTTAACCAACTAATTAATTGTAAGTTTTTTATGGAAGGGGGGTTAACTGGAGCGTATGGCCAAAATTCTGACCTTAGGAGAAAACATTGGATATGGAGTGCAATTTTGTGCAGAAATGCGCCTCACCGATTTCCTCTCAGTCTTGACTTCCTGCAGGTAGCGTGACAGCTCGGTGATGATTTGAGAGGTTAGGTTCTCCGCTATTACCTCGTGTTGGCCGGCATAGTCATTTAACTCATTAAGTGTCATCAGGAAGGCTCGACAGAAGGTGTACCTAGTGAGACAGAGGCAAAAGAGTTATAGGTAAAGCAGCATTGAAGTCAATACTACGATTTTGTTCAGTAATAGTCATTTGGATTTCTTTTGGAACAGATATTAGACAAGGATACATCCACTTATTAACAAATAATGTCCAATTTGTTTCCTCTTTAAGTAATTGACACAAGTCACAAGACACACATAGAAAACTGCGGGTAGTATTTTCCATCACAGAAGTAGTGTGTGGCCGTTTTTCAATACATGTAATAATAATGATTTTCTTTACCAATAACTTGTACTGGGTATATATAAAACCATCACCTCTCTGGCACTGCTCCTTGCGTGCTAAGTGTACAGACTTTGATTGTAATTTATATCTAATCGACAGATAAAGGATTGGTAACCCATTTTTTAAAATGTGTGTGCAGGAGCCTTTTACTCACTTGCTCTCATCTTCTTCTCTTGAATTCTTCTTGGGTTGATACTTCTTTGATAAATTCCTGCAAGGACAAAGAGTTCAACATTGTCATTTTTTGTCCATCGCTTCAAAAAAGCCCAGTCTGCAGATGGGTAGTCCACCATTGCCATTAAACTATATTTCCCTGACACTGGTCCGTATGGACCTGCCAAAGGATCATCCAGCACACCATTCAATCCAGCAGAGTGCTTTCTGTTCCTGCTACTACAACCCCCTGTCCTCTCTTCAAGTCATAAATCGTCGCCCCCAGGAGAATACATGCAGAGCCAGTCACCAGAAACAAGTGTGCTTTTCTTATGCATCCATTGCCCTTGCTTTGACACTGGGTACACGTCAGTTGCGCAAGATGAGTGCAGAATAAGGACAATTAGATACAACATGTATGGAGAGGAGGGTTGTGTAAGGATGGAAGAAAATATGTCACTATGCTAGCTGAGGGGAAAATGGTAAATCTTGGAATAGGATGAAAATAAATACCCTTATAATAAATTCAGCAGTGTTTCAGTGTCCCTGTGTCAACCTGAAAACAACCTGTTCTTTCACAGACTGCAAAACGCAACTACATGTTTATGTGCTTATATCAATACACAGTGTACCGTTATAAACGTAAAAAGACATGGAACAATGTTATGTAATAAGGCCTATATAAGTTTAAAAAAATAAAATAAAATCATCATGAGACAAACTCTACAATTTTTAAATGTAAATGTGTAACATTACATTTATAAGAACACATTTACCTTCCTAATAATACTCGTCAAAGTAATTATTGTAAATAAATAACTTTGAAAAAGCTGCTGTCAGGGGCCCTTGAGAGATTACAGCACTTTACTCACAGATGGAATCTAAATGCCTTTGCGTGTACATGTTATTAACAGGCAGGCTTAATAAATAATGCATGTGTTAACCAAAACGACATGTAACGGGGGCACCCCATCCAGCTTTCTGCTTCCCCCCGAAACAAACACACACACCACACACATACACACACACATATCTTCCCTGGTGGGTATTTTGCAGTGTTGCTAGGCAGATCTGTCTATCTATCACATCCACCCAGATCCCACTCACTCCTCCATTCATCATTTGCCATAACAAGTTATTCATATATGTCCAAATTTTGGTAGCAGGTTGCATTTAACTAACTAACTAACTTTTAAGGCGCATTTTTAAGTGTATATTTGTGTGAGAATTGGCATGTACATGCGGTAATGACTATGCATGTGCATGTCTCAAAGGAAAATTATTTGCTCACACTCAACACAATACAAGAAGAACAATCCTATGCTTACATACTGGTTGATAATATAACCACATACTCTATAGCCTTACTCTATGGATTATGGCAGATAGGAATTCAGGGGGGAGAAGGAGGAGGCCTAAATGCATTACCATGCAATGACTAGACTAGGCATAGTCCATGCAACGAGGCAATAGTAGAGGATTATTTATGGCTTAACGCAGTATGTGGTTGGTATGGTGATGGCAATTGTAGATTTGGACTCATATATTTAAACACAGGAAAAGTATCTTAAAACAGTTTTAATCTATCTTTTTTTCTGTGATTAAACATTTGGTCTATGAAATGTTAAAAAAAACATTTTTTAAAAATCACAAAAATTCACAATCTTGACCTCTCAGAGCCCAGATAACTATTAGGTATTTAAATGTACTTTCGCATACATAATGATTATTTTTCTCAATGCATCAATTGATTCACTATTTTTTTTTACTATATATTTCATGAGTATATTTCCAGTATCAGTGCATTATGACTTTCACAGTTTCATTACATAGGATGCATCCCTCATTAAAGACACACCTTTGTTTTAACTATGAAAAGGTCTATTGTCACAGAAAGGGAAGTAAAGCAGAGACAGAAAAAAAATCCCAACTCATGAGAAAGAACTAATTTAAAGCTCCAATTCCATTAGTCTATTATATCAACAGCCCTGTATTTCTTTTAGTTTGAGTGTGCCTGTTAGATTAAACCTGATTCCATGTGCTAAGTTGATTACAAGGGATAATTAGTCCTGAGACACGGCCAAGTAGCACCACAACAAAGAAGCATAGTGTGCTAAACACACAGGAAAACCTCACGACTCCCGGTATCCTGCTTGCAGGTCCTTATTTCCTCATGTTGCAAGTGTATTTTGTGTGTGAGTGTATTTTGTGTGTGTGTGTGTGTGTGTGGGTGGGTGGGTGGGTGGGTGGGTGGGTGTGTGTGTGTGCGCGCATGCATGTGAGCGTGTGGTGGGTGGGTGGGTGGGTGGGTGGGGGGGTGTGTGTGTGTGCGCGCGTTTGTGTCTACCAGATAACTGACCCAGTTTGACATCGGGGGCTGTGTGAGCGCACTGGCTGAAAACATCCGCACCATCTGTGGTGGCCTGAAGTTCAATCCAACCTTTTGTCAAACATGCTGTAGACAAATGCTGACTAATCGGGGAACTTTCAAACAACAAATAATTTAGCTTTCATGAAAATTATGATTTTTATGCAGTTATCAGTTCCAAACAGTTAAACATATATATATATATATATAAAATATATACACTTCTTTTTGTTCCTCTATCATTATGAGCAATAAGTTCAGAAAGGCAGGGGTATGATGCGTGCATGTAAACACCAACAGCAAGTCCTATTATGTCAAGCTGACTTAATTCTCATAAGACGGGTCCTGTGGTCTGCTGAGGATATATTACAGGGGGTTGCTATGCGAATGCTTGATTGGTATTGGTTAGTCGCTGTGAAATGGGGGGTTGGGGTCAATACTTAGAGCACTGGCCATATTGCAGTGTCCTCTTTAGATATGAGGATTGTGGATTTGGTATTATCTCCCACTGTGTTGGGATGCAGGACTAGGACCTTCCTAGTACAGCGCCGCTCCTGCTCCCATCACTTAAAAATCTGTGGTTGGATAAGAACAGAGTGTGTGCTGTGGGAGCCGGGGGGGGACACTTGTGGTTGGAAAAAACATTAAATCTGGGTCAGACCTGCGGTTGATAATGCTGATACCTCCTCGTCTCTATGGAAACTCAAGCTCCACCACCCCCTCCCAACGACCTCACTTCCTCTTGTATGAGGCAGAATCCAGCAAACAACAGACAGCATGCATGCATGCATGAGCGAAAACAGACTGGAGGATGTACAGGGACACACACATCCTCTTCCACGTGTTTGCCTTCCTATTTTATATTTATCTTCGCTTACATTCATCAATTCTGCTTCACTCCAAAGCAACGACAGTTCTCAGCTTTAGGTCACGGTCAACTACATAATGAACGAGCAAGGATCCTGTCTCTTGTTTCAAGGATTTGAGTAGGTCAAATCCTGTTGTAGAGTGGGGGGATTCTTTATCTAAGCCACCTGGATGGGAAATGATCTCTTCACTGCAAAACCAAATATCACAAACCAGCATGCGCACTCACCTAATTTGCTTTGCATAGTTGGTTTCAATCTCTGATCTCTCCTTGACAAATTTGGTGTACTTCTCCACAAATTCGATCCCCCACTGTGTATGCTTCTCCAAGTTGTCAAACTGATCCTGTAGAAAAAGAAGATGTAATGATTATCTCATTCTGGTACAAGGGCAAAAGCAGTTTATCATTTGCATATCAAATAGAGCATATCTGTAGATAAAATCTATTTATTTTGACGTTTTATATTAATTTGCCTCATGCACATGATGTGGCAGCTCAGCTTTGTCTTGAAATCCTTTGTGATGAGGTATGATTGAGGACGCCATATTTGGTGACCCATTTTAGCCTGTTTAATTTTCATTTCTTCATTCTTCCGGGAGAGAAACAGAGAGGGTGGGGCAGCATTCTCTGGTATCTTTCATTAGAAGACACTCGCATACAGTGGAAATTTTACAATAGCCCCCTTCTACACACACAGTCACACAGAATCGAAGAATCAAATAGTGTGGGAAACATTGAAGAGCTTTAAAATGCAAAAGCAGGCACCAACTGAGCACATTATGTGTGATTTTCTCTTGAGTGGTGAGGAAAAACTGAGCCACTAGCTGGCTGAGGTTAGGTTTTGAATTTCATCAATTCAGAAAAGACAGAATCTGGAATATCAATTAACACACACACGCACAAACATATGCCAAAATGTACTCAAAATGGTGTAGTTTCCTCTAGACAAACTCTCTTAGGAAAGAAATACAAATTATAATGACCTTGGTGTAACTCCAACAGCCACCCATCCTATCCTCCACCATGTCTCGATCCCTCCTGAACCAATAGTTCCTCTATCACGATGCTCCGAGCGTGTGTCAGCCTGAAAATGCTTCAACTGATACTCTGAGCAAACCATAGAATGTTCTTTATAACTGCTTTAATCATCGCTGCACAAATAGCACTTTCATTTTTAAAGACACAGGAAGTGGCTGTGGTGGTGATAAGTTTGAGTTATACTATATCCTACAGCACGTTGCATGAAACTGTCTGGGTTTCCTTTTTAGGTTAATTTAAGAGCTTGCTGAAATACAGTAAAATATAAAACAATAAAAGTACAAACACACCAAGTGTAAGATCTTTTGATCACGTTTGAAACTGCATTCACAAATTAAACAACTCCCAAGTGAAGTACTCAAGAATAACAATAGAGCGCTTTGAGTGGAGAGGGGGTTCAAGTCTGCATTGTTAGTCAGTTTCAATGAGCAATCACTCAACGAAATACCAATCAACAAAAGACTGACAAGATAAAACCAAACTATTTAGACATGTTAGTCACAAAATGAGTCACACTGCTTAGCCAAGTCAACTCTCAGTTTTGGCTTTTAGTCACATTTCTCTAACTTCAGAGACCTATTTCTACTTCAAGCCCCCCCCTTTCATGCTCATGAGCATGCTCTGTCATAACCATGTGCAAATTAAAGTGATTTAACAGCATTTACGCCATAATCACTAGACTATGCAGCCACTCTAGAAATAAAATCCAGAACAATCACCACACGTCACAACAGCCACACCAGGCACACAAAATCCTCCCCTCTCTGACACACCGAACACACACTCCTCCATACACATAACTCAGATTACCCTTTTTTGCAGAGGCACCATCTTATCCAGTGTGCCTCAGTGTGGAATGTTGAAATATCCAAGGCTAGTAAATGTCCATCCAACCTGTCCTGAGGCCGAGGTTTAGGTTTAAAAAAAAAAGTGCATCCACAACACCATTTCCAGGTATCCAAAGCAAGGGCAGTATGGTGAGAGTGTACGTGGGTTGGGAACAATGCCCACTGACCCCACTCCCACTCACTACAGTTGCTCCTGGCCTGGAGGAAGATAGAATCCCAAGGAGCAGGGGAGGAGCCAATCCAGCACTGGTGCACTCAAACACACACAGCACTCTGAATTTGAGGCCACGTCTGCCTACAGCTTAATGCTCCATCAGGCGTAAGGTGGAATAAGTGGGATGGGAGAGGAGCGAGAGAGAGAGAGAGAAAGAGAGAGAGAGAGAGAGCGAGAGCGGAAAACAGAGAGAGGGGGCTTGAAAGGACTAGGAATGACAGAAGAGGCGGGATTATATGGGAGGGGATTACATTTAGGGGGGGGTGACTAGTCTATGTAGCTAGAACCTCATGAATACCATACACATAACTACCATGATTTAAAAGTGATCAATATAAAACATTCTAGCTTGTAAATATTATATAAGATATACTGCACATTAACCAGACATTAGTGCGCAGATACACTGAACCTAATCTTAACATAAACAAGCACAAAGTCCACAATAGATGAAACAGAAGCAAGAGACGACATTTTAAGATACTTGTAATATTGTGTTGAATTGAGACGATACAGTTAATAGTAAAATCCAACCTTAATAAACAAAATAAAAACGGATTTGTTCAAAAACTATGGTGCATTGACTATACACATAAAGCTTAAGCTGTAGACAAAATCCTTTTCCAATCATTCAGTTACCCTACTTACTTTCTGTTGTTACTCCAGTGGCAACTATAAAGGAGCAGGATGTCAAGGACAGAGGCGCACTCGATTCGTATAGTAACATTTTTCAGTGGGAAAAGATTAATTGAAACAATGTGTGAACTGAATCCCCTCTGCAGTGGCTCAAGAAATGATGTGTGCTTGACATGGCATATTGTACAGGGCTGGTTATCCTGTTGACAATTGGTTATAAAAGTGCCTTAAGTCAAAGTCAACCTGCACATATTTTTTGTAACGTACCCTCCTACCGGCTGGTACCATATAATTAGAATTCCTGCTCTTACTTCCATTCTGTCATCTGTGGCCTCTGACACCTGACCCTGTTCCTGCAGGGGGAAACTAGTGGGGGATCCTTTCAGGGGACGGACCAGCCCAACTCTGCTTGTTATTTCAGGAAAGAAGCCCACTCAAAGTGATGAGTGTACTATTGTGGTAGTACATGTGGAAAAATAAATATAACTACTTGGCAAAATATTTTCTATTATCAAGGAAATGGGAAGCAGGTTCCGACTGAGAACAAAGGAGACACCTAACAGTTACCAAACACGTATGTGGGTTGTCCATGGGCTGTAACACAACAAATAAATGGCTGTTTAAGGCCAATCCCCGTGACATCTAACCTTTCTCTACAACTGATGGGGATTATGGTACAGTTTAATGTATTGGAGTGCCAGTTAATCTGAACTAACGCACATTATTTAGCTACCACTCCAAATCTCATACACTGAGGAAGGGGTCACATTTGCAAATGCTAATGATCAGTAAATTATAATTTACTAGGAAATACATTATTTACCATATCTGAACAACATTTGCGATTAAATCAGATTCCCGAAAGGGCTGAAAACTGCCAACAAGAAAGTTGATCAAAAGACTAGCATAAAATCATGAACAAATAAATATCATCAAAAACCTTAATCACTACTTTCATGATCATCATCATCATCATCATCATCATCATCATCATCATCATCATCATCATCATCATCATCATCATCATCATCATCATCATCATCATCATCATTTTTATTATTCTTTCATCAGATGATTATTTTTAAATCTTGATTTTTCTTAAATGGAAGAAGAGGGTGCTTTCAACTTAAGATGGTAAACCCAAGATTAAGTCTTCAGGACAACAATGTATATATTTTTTTTATTGTTTTACATATATATTATTACCCAACTAATTTGCTGACAAAATTCTGTTCCTGTTTTATATGGTAACTCTATGCAATTATCAGGGTTTGGTTTATTTCATTATGTAAAATAAAATGCTTCTAACTTTACTTTATTTATAACTTATCCAGTGTGATGCAGACAATTCAATTAACAAGAAACCTGAAGGGTCTGTGTAATCATCCTCAGAAAAATAACTTAACAGTAAAGGCAGGTTTCTGTTTTTCTACTAAAACCTCAGAGGTCACTGGAGAGCACTCAAACTCGTGTAGTGTAGTGAGGAAAGGATATTATATCATAAATAGAATCATTTCTATGGCTTGTTCTTGTCTTATTACAGCCTCATCACCACGGTATGCTTGTGCCTAATTAGTTTTCACCTCTACAAGAGCATCAATGAAACAAATGTGCATACATGTTCATGTGTACATTCATCACATTAATATACCAATACCCTTACACGCATTAAAATCGAATACAAGAAAGCTTGATGCTTAAAAAGTAATCCCTGCGAGCACTAAAACAACTTGAATTCAAGCTTTCTCACTTAAGATTTATACTTTACAAACTTCAGATTGCGTCAGTGTCAGTGGGGATTTTAAGAAATCTAGCACCCGTTGAGATGAAAGAAAAGCGGATGCCATGCCAAAGTAGGGGTTAATCTGAATAGGCTGAGGGGACAGATGTTCCTCTAGAGGGAGGACAATGGCACAAGAGACCTATAGATGCTTTTGTCTTTTTTTGTCAAGGAGCTAGGGTAGTTGGCCCCAGTGTGTGTGTGTGTGCGCACTTCTTTCCTATTGATCTGGATTTATTTCTTAGTGGACAGAAAACCATGCACCTAATTGTTTGAGGCAGAGGAAAAAGTGGTGTGTCATAAACTTTGAAGAAAGTGCTGATGGTTTGAATTATAATTTTGTTTATTCTTGTCTTTAAGAACTTGCAAAAGAAACGTCAGGATAACAATAATTTCAGTTATCCGGGTAGCTGACAGATTCCAAACTACAGTGAGGATGAGGATGACAAAGAAACAGCATTTAATCCAACTCATAAAACAAATAAATAGACAAACTGTTCAAGGGGGAAACTAGTTCTGCCGTAACAAATCAAGCAAAGAGGTAGAACATACACAGTGTTCTTAAGTGTTTGTGTTAGTGTGTCAGTTTTAAGTCATGTGTTAAGCAAACCAGAGCCACTGAAATATGTTGTCATGCTAGAGTTGATCAATGCAGTGCTCCACTGTATCTTGCAACAGTGGGAGTTTAGCAACCAGAACAAATATTTGGCGGAGATGCCGAGCCCTCTCTCAGACACACAACGGGCTTTGTCCAAGAAAAGGAGGGCGGAACAAGGGAGCCATAGCCAACGTAACCCCCGTGTCAGAGACGAGACCCAGGAGAAGAGACAGTGGGCTCAGATACATTAAAAGCATGTGCACACACAAACACAGAGGCGGATGGTGAATCACTGAGTGGTGACCCATCACTCCCTTTCACTTTAGCTTACTCAAGGTCGACTAAGAGTTGTCTGTCCCTTAACCCTAAATAAGGATTGAAGGCATGAATGCAAAGTAATGTTTTCTTTGTAGCTCATAAAAAAACTTAGAACAAATAAATCAGTTGATACAAATGAGTTTGACATAAAGGGGAGAGTAGATATCTATCAGAGATCTTATCAGGTATACTGAAAGCAGTACCTGGAAAAAATAAGACTGTTCTTGGGGTAATTTATGAATCATTACTTCCAGCAGCACATGTTCCAACTCTATTATTTACATTTCTGTCAGCACTGTTTGTAGCATATTATGAGTCATTGCTGAGAACACAGCGGTTTGGAGTGCTCATAATACATCAATATAAGAATTATTATTTTTTCCTCTCTTTAAAATGATTATTGACATGGGCCCCTAAAAGTCCAGTATTGGGTAGGATCTGTATTTTTAAACACTAATTGAGAGTTGCAATGTTGCTAAATACAGGCCACATGTTAATAAATGATAGATTTCCCCTATTACTATTCAGGTTCTTTCCCCAAATGGACTGATGTGAGGTGATGTATAAAATATTCCTCTGAAAGAACCCATCCGCATGTACAGACTCACCAACATTCTGCAAAATATGAACAGCTGTTGGGGCAGTGGGTGACCTTAGGTGCAAGAGCTCTTGTTTGCATGCCATGTAGGTATTTATAGAAACAACGCCTCTGCCTGTCTGAAATTTAAGAGTGCGTGTTGGTGTATGGACACGTGCATCGTGCTTGTGAGCTCTCAAAATGTTTCTGCTCACTGCCTGCCTGTACAGGGTCCGGGTTGCTGTTAAATCCCTTTGCCTATGTCGGTTTAAATGAAAGATTTGCGAACAGTGACCAAGTGTGAGTCACTTTGCCTTTCTAATGCAGGTTCGGCAACAGGAAGTGGCTGCCTCTCAATTGTGACTCAGATTAACAGGAAGAGTGGTCGACTCATTCGTTCACATGAAGAACATTTCTTTTATAGGCTCTGAATATGTTGAATGACTTGGTGTGTAAAAATGTCTTCATTTTACAAAGCAGCAACTCATATTCTACCATTGTAGCATACATACGGCTCATGATGTATGTGTGTCTGAATGGGTCTTTACTTCCCCGCTCACTTACAGCACTGGTCATTTTCATCTGCAGCAGCACCTGCAGATACTCTTCATAGGGACTCAGCTGGTATTCTTCCTTTTGCTCTTCTTTTTCTGATTTCACAGAACGAACGCTGTCCAGGAAGACAAAAAACTCACTCCGTCTGCGCAACATGGTCATGTTTCTCAAGGTAAAAGTGCAAGTAAAAGAAAGAAATATCCTTAAGAGAAGTGAATATTTCTCGGAGGGATATCCGGCGTTGAAGAACAAGTCCTTGGTAGCGCAGAACAGCATGAACAATCGACCGAGCCTGTATATAACGATGCAAAAACTGGATCCCAACACAAACTAAATCCAGGCAATGCCAAATTCTCCATTCGAAGCAAGAATACCAGCAAAACACAGGGTGCAATGAGAGGGAACAAAATAAATATTTTACCCAGCACAGAACCTTCTTAAATGACGCAGTTATTAATCAGATTACTACACCTCCTGGTCTGCTGGAGCAAATAGGCTGTGGATTAATCCTGCTCACCCAGCAAACACACACCGGCCATTGTTCCAGTTGAGCTGTTTGTTCTTTTGGCCGAATAAAGCTCTTTAATTCTTATATAACACTTGCACCGAAATTGAGGAAAGCTTTGTCCAATTAGAGAGACCTTTTTCCCATGATATTGATAATTATATTATATGCATGGGTCAGTATAAGGAAGTGGGCAATATGTCGAGCAATAAATCCCACTCATCTATTCAAAGGCGAAATCTGACGTTGAAAACGTTTTAAAACTCACAATATCTAAGCCACATCCTCAAGCCTATGTTTATGAAATTATGAATGACAAAGACTACAGTGTTATTGTAAATAACACACCTCTGCTCAGCTGCCCGCTAAAGGATATAGTATAGATTCTGTTCAAGGTAATGGTGAACTACTTGCCAAGGCCTTCATGGTATGTGGTGCCATGTTATGTCTCATGTACACATTTACCTCTGAAGTGCATATATAAGTACATGTTCCTTTGCAGTTGGTAAACATGGTGTCTTTCTAATCGTGGTATCTAATTACTATAGTTCCTTGCCAATAGGTGTTAATCATCAAATGTAATCATAGCTGTCATGGAGCTTGTGGAATTTGAAAAAGAACATTCAAACTGCACCAGCATATACTTAAGTTTGTTGGCACACATGATCATTGTAAATGACAGACTTGATTAAACATATTTGTATGATAGGATTAAACTTACAACGTGACGCATGTCTTGCTTACTGTTTCGGTTCATAAATAGACATGTGTGCTGCTTTTTTCGTCAGTGTCATGAAAGGCATCTCTCTGCAATGGCACTTTACTCCCTTCAGTTACAGCTTAATAACTTAGCTTCAAATGACAAGAGTCAAATCCCTCCCTTTAAGATCAACTTCTATGGCATAAGGACTTTTCAAGCTATGTGCCCGCTATGTATTAAATTTCACTTTTGAATTTCCAACTACTCATTTGTTTAGATACTAAGATATGATACAAGTCATGCAGGCATGGCTGGTATGGTCTTTCATCAGGGTTCCATGTTAAACTAGAGGATTACATGTGCATGATTAAATAATAAATCAAACTACATATACCATAGTTGCTGTAATTGATGAAAGTAATACAAAGTTTAAAATATGCAAATATGCACAAATATATTGTAAAAAAATTAAATTATATAACAAAAAAAAAGAGAAAAACACATTACATTCCCAGGAGTTAAGCTCTAGAGGCTCTCTTACATCAAACAAAGTTTGCGATTTGAGTTTCTTTGACTGCTTTTATTCGCTTGACAAAAAGGTAACACTTTTTAACCTGCTAACAGTCAACAGGGACTTGGAGACCATAGCTCTATGTTTCCTTCCAAACAACAAAGGGTTTTATGCCGGTGCCAGGGTATTTACAATCCTACTTCTAGAGAAAGGGAAGCCTCAAAGGACTTGGAATACAGCTGAAATCTTTATGTGGTCCTTTTTTATGGGAGCCTTTTAATTCTTCTCTGATTTATGTAACAGCATTTTCTCTTCACCTTGACTCATCTCAGGTATCAATATTATTTCTAAAATGTCAAGAGGGGTGCAACAATTCTCCAAAACAGTAATGATCTGACCTTCATAAGCCACAGTTCAGTTTGTATCCATTTCCTTCAGGAGCCCTGCTGTCTTATTACCATTATCCATCATAAGATGCACCAACTACACCAAAACAGTCACCTGACAGACACATTTAAAACAAAATAAGATAATGTAATGTGTAATATGAACAAAATGTACAGCTTGCTCTCACTTTAACGTAACAATTTTATGACTTACGTTACGATGGTGTTAATTACGAAATAATAAACCAACTGGGGAAGCATTGAGGGGCAGGTGCTTTCAAAAACAATTATTTGAAGGATGCACCATCTGTCAATCATTGTTTGACACAGCTGGAAAGGACTGCTCTTCTTTAAATGAAAAGACACTCAATACTAGAAGTAATTGCACTAAAGGCGCCACCATTGTTGTAAACAGGCTTCCAGCACTTGCGTTTGTCTCTCAAAGGTTGCTCACTGTACAGAATCACAGTGGCACATTCAACAAGCATGTTTAAAAAAAGTATCTATAAACATCTGCATGATGAAAAGGGAGAGCATAATGGTAGTAAATAGTGGACAAATCATTGTCAGTTTAAAAAAATGTACATCCTGGAGAATTAAACATTATAAAATTGTGGGTCAAATATGTGGCTGTACGAGCCAGGTGTCATTGTGGCTTTGACTCATTTCCCTTCAAGCAGCCCTAAGGTAAACGAAATAACACAGTACTGACACACTCTATTGATCACTTCTTGTTTATTTTTAGGAAGCAAAATAACTGACCACTGCTGTCACAAACCACGCAACACCCCTTCGCCTCAGAACCATCTTTTCACTTCTTGATTACAAAAAGACGTCACATGGAGAACTGAAACAGCAGAGATGAAACAAATGCACACCAGCATCTATAGCACATTGGCATGTGCAGTGGATACGTTTGTTAGGTAGCTGTAGCAAACAGCTGCGCTTTCTTAGCCATTAGCACATGTGGGCTAAAAGACAGATAGCGAAAAGTCCAATGGGGGACACACAGGTCTATCTAACAAAAGAAAAGACAACCTTCAATCTACATTAAGTCCTAACACAACTTTGTCATTTCTTTAAGCACCCTGTGATGTTACCTGCACAATTGAGACTTTCTACCTGTAGCGATGAGATCTTTTAAAACCAGTGTTGTTTTGTTGAAAAAAAAATCCGAAATGCTAATAAACATTCCATTAGCCGAGACTTAATTGCCTTTGTTATTCTGAGGTCATACTTCTGTCATGCTGAGCACATGGTACGCTGATTTATGTTGCTGTTTTGCCAACAATATGGGAGTAGTTTCAAAGGAAATTTGAATGACAGTAGGTCAGCTCTCATGTGACTGAAGCCCATCATAGGTATAATTTTCACTGTTGCTGCAGTGATTAGAGGCTAAAATTGCAAATAACAGAAGACAGAGGCAATGGCCAAAACATTTGAGGCTGCAGCAGTGTGTGTTGGGAAGGAGTGAGTCACCCATCTCGGACAAGATGACATAACATCTGACCTCCACGATATCGTTTTTTAGGAAGTGGAAAGAATACACTGAGACATAAAATATAATGTATAACAGAGCCAAATAACATGTTATCAAATGTATTGTTGTTTTATCACCAGCAGAATGTTGGGATAATACAGAGCAAAGAATTCTTACATCTGAGAAGCTGGAACTGTCAAATGCTTGGTGTTTTGTTTTAACCGATTTTACTTTGGTCATTGTGAACCTTCCCCCAACTCCTACCCCCTCTCCTTGTCCCTACTTTCTGTTCTTTACTCCACAGTCTGGGGCCTTCAGATCAACAGTGGATCCATTCACCCGTTTTACACCCGTCACTGGGGTTCAAAGGAAGAGGTGAAGAGATGGGATGAGATGCGAACCTTGGGACGGTTTAACATAGTCAGCAGCTGGGTGATGTGGGTATAAGATTTTATTGGTGGTGTTTCAGTGCCTCACCCCCCCAGAGTCCAACAGAGTGACAGAAGGAAACAAACTGGCTCGGGTTTCAGACCTGGAAGTGGCCTGAATGCCAAATGAGCAGCAGGGGACCAGGCTGGACCCTGGGGGAGTCTGACTCCAGACGAGATATAATAGCAAAACACTGAGGAAATCTCAGTCTAACACCGGGACGTTCCAAATACCGCAACCTGGAAAATCGGCACTCCCATCTCCCATGGGCACAGCTGAAATAAAAAAAACTACACCTTTCTGTTGGTGCCCCTCTGGCAAAGTCTTAAGCACAGCTTTAAGCTATAAAAAAAAACAAGTGACATTTTATACAATGACACTGTCCCTTCTCGATTAGATTAGGAGCAATGGGAAGCAGAGTGACATGTGCCTACTATTCTAAAGAATGTGTCCCTGGTGACGAGACAGATGTTCAGCTGACACTGAATAAACAAAGTAGCGCATTACCAGTAAGGGACCAACCAAGAGCTAATTCTGATGGCCCATTTGCAGTTCAGCTCACCTTAAGCTGTTGTTCTTTGAGAAGAGTTTCAGGCTTGTCCATGTTGCCTCGTCGATGAATTGCGTAAACAAAAAAGGACAGTTTAGTCCCTACAGAATATGCACATTACATCCAGTTTCCAAATCAGGTGAAGTGAAACTTTCAATGTGTTTCATAGTGGGATGGTGTAGTAGTCACGTTGTTTTGAGTAAAGCCAGATATGAACAATTTGCCTCTATCTGCTACCGACATTCATTGTATGTGTGTAAAAAAACACATTTCTGTCCGACCCCTTTTTAAAATAGGATCATTCATGGCAAGTCAGCTAGCATTAGCTCACGCCAAAATTGGCGTCAGCCTTTCTTCAGACTTTCAAAACATTCAAACTTGATTTAGAATGGCTACTCTAGGCATAATGCCTCCATGGTTAATCACATAATGCTCATTTATAATTTCATTTTTGCTACCTCTGAGAAACAGTCACATGTTTCATCACATTTAAGTTCCTCCTTCCTGTTTGCGTTCTGGCACAAATGTCTCTTTCTGCTGGGGTTTGGGGTCTTTACAGTGCAAGCTTGTGATGCGGGTACTTTGTCCCGCATTTGTACACAAAGAAAACAAGCAGTCTTTGCTAAGAATCAGACCAAAACTCCGGGGGTAAATTTTCGTGGTCTACAAAAAATGTATGAAGTTTGTAACACTGGCCTGCTGATCATGTCACAAGGACGGAACGGTACGGTTTATCATTTTCATGCCAGTAAACATCCCCAGAGTATATCTTTAAGAGCACAGGCAAGACTGTAAGCTGTGCTATGATGTACCACCAAAGGCATTCGACATTTTGGAGTCTATCCACTGAATGTGGTGCGTAACACGTGGTGATTCACAAAGCCTAAAACAAGAGGGGTCCACCACATTCATTTTAGTTTTTATTTATTTGTCCTGGCGGGTAGTCTGAACGGTTCCTTTTCAACCGTACCCTTCTACTTGACTCATCAACTCAAGTGGGCCACTTGTACTGTGTACATACTTATATAGTGTTTGGTGCAGTTTGGCTCACATTCTTGCCAAACCATTTTGTTGAACATTTTGATTCAACCTACTTTGTGAAAGGTTGCTGGGGAAGAATATCACAGCATTACTTCCTCCCCACAGCAGCTGTGTTTTCAAGAGATGATGTTGAGACACGCTACTCAACTGTGACTCCACTAACTCACATGACATAATTTACTTTAGACTTACTTTTGAGCCGCAGGAGACTCTTTTTTTTATGTGCTGTAAAGAGAAATTTGAAGGCCAAAGTTATGATGAAATGATTTTAACTCCTTAAATGTGAGGGGTTTGGAGCTAATTAATATTTCACAGACCAAACTGACTATCAATCAATTTCTTAGTAGAAATTAAATTGTCAGAGGCCTTATAGAGGACACATTTGGCCTAACCCACAACAATGTGCTCTTGCTCTCCATGTAAGTATGGGTGCTGTAATAATTCTGGAGTGTGTGTATTGTGTGTATTTTTCAGTAGTAACCGCCACCTGTGGAGTATTGCTTCACAGCTTTGTCTGCTGCCTTATAGAAGGAAAGAAACAAGTGTCTGGATTCTATTCAACCCGCTACAGGAAGAAAAAAAAGCAAGCATCTGGTTGCAATACAGTATTCCCTGCAAAGGCGCAGGCTCGTTTTAAAAAACTTGAAAACCTTTTCCAGACTTAAGGTACACATGAAAGCCTGAGAAGTACCTTTAGGCTACGTTTGCTTTGCATGACTACCTGGGCTGTAGTGTTTTTTCACTCAGGCATTGCAGCAGTATAGTGAACGACACTGACAACACCAGGGAAATGCAAAGAATGTGGAGTTTTGTCTGTGAACTTTGGACCAGGTAAATTACTGGAGAATTTGGGGCTGTGCCTCCCCTCCCTTTTTTTCCTAAGAAAGGAAAACACATCCCCAATTCAACTATCTCCAGATCCCTCTGCCGCTTGGTACAGGGGAAACAAATTTAACTCATAATATTGACTTAAGACCAGAGTATTATCAGAGAAAAAAGTGCTCTACACTAAGAGTATTGGGATGTGGTTTTGCGCAGAATCCGCAATGTACAGATACAGATCTGTTGAATTTATATTACAGAAAAAAATGTTGATCGTTGTAGACTTAGAGTAAAAGTAATCGCATACGAGTGTAAGTAAACAAAATGTGTCTTCACATGCCAACCCCATGTAATAACACACTCACAACCATATATGTGTGCACTGACACACAGATACACATCTATAACAAATATACACATCTTTTGCAAACATGTAAACCACCGTTTATTTAGAATCTTCAGTGATTCCTGCTACAACAAGCTGGCATGTCAGCCCTGTGTTCACCTGTTGGTCAGACACAAAGACAGCACAATGACAACTTTCTGATTACGGTACATCCACAACAACACAACACGAGCCCGGGAAAAAAAAAAGCCAAAAGAGTGTAGGAATTCCACTCACCAGAACTGGTCATTATCAACTTGTAAAAATAGTTTGACACACTCCTGTAATTGTCATTGTCACTTGGCTGTAGTTACAGCACACTGCCTGACGCGAGTTAGGTTGGGGAAATAAGCACTCATGCAGTAGCTGGTTTGATAAGGCCTATTAATACGTTTGTTTTTCCTTTAAAGTGAATGTTAGTGGGAATAAAAACAATTGACACCATAGCACAGGAATTTGATGCAGTAAGGTCACTGGGCTCCTGCTTTGTCTTCTGGTACTGCTCACATCGAGTGCTGGCTGTTGGTTGTCTGATGAATTTAATTAACATTAACAAGGTGAGTAAGGTAACACTCATTTGTAAAGAAATAGCTTGTAGATGCAAATAGCTTCTTGGTCCCAGATTTGTTGTTGTTTAGTTCTTCATGAAACTATAAAGAATAAACCTTATATTTGTCACAGAGGGCCTAATATTTGTGGTAGTGATTAATAATGGGGCTACTGTTAATATGTGATTACACGAAAAACCTTATTATGTAGATACCCATTCACTCTCCCTCTCTCTGTACTAGCTTGTATCACATGTATTAAATGGTAACAAAACACAAGTGACACTGCAACACGATCACACAACCTCAGCCACACACAATACCGCAAGAGCAGCTAAGCTACATGGTTGGGGGTGTGTGTGTATAGCGTGTGGTTTGAAATGCTCCGGTGTAAACTAAAATGGATGTTGAGCTAGCTGCGGGGAATCAGCGCCTGGCTAGAGCACTGGGTTACGCTGATATCATTGTGGGGAAAACACATAAAAAACACACGCACGTTGAATACACAAACTCTGGCAATGACAGCTACACAATAGTCCGCTATCGGCTGTTATCACCGGGGCTGAGCATCCACAAAGCAGCATACTAATAAATGTCGGGTTCGCGATATAAACGCTATTCTATCTCCACGCGCATGTTTGAGCGATTGGACCTGCAACATGTCCACACAATATCGTGAGACTCACCCATAGCTCGGACCCCCAGCTCATGGTTTCAGTGCGATGTCCTCGGAGTAATCCACAACTCGTCCGAGGTGGGGTTTTTTTTTAGCTCACAGAGGTGGTATGTGCGTGTTTGGTGCGTGTCTGTGTGTGCGTGCGTGCGTGCGCGTGTGTGGCGTGTGTCTGTGTGGCAGAATGAGGGAGAGCAAAAACCCGCCTCCGAGCTCGTGTGCGTTCTTCTTCACAGTCTCATCCTGTCTGATACAAGATGGCCAGGAGCCGCAGCCTAATCTTCACACGGGATGGTCTCGCAGTGAGCTGCGCGCGGGCACCCGCCTCAAACCCAATGACAGCTGCTGGTACGCGCGCACGAGCAAAACACAAAAAATGTTGTTGGTGGGTGGTGGTGGCGTGTCTACGTGCGTGTATGTGTGTATGTGTGCGCAGGGGGGTCCAGTATAGCCTTTGCCAATATGTCCGCTCACTAACAATCCCAGTGAGGCTGGAGGTGCAGAGAGGTCGCCACCCACGGCAGAACTTACACTGAACCTCTGGGCAACCAGTCCCACTTTCTCTTATTGTGTGTCTGTGCGTGCATGTGTGTGTGCGTGTGTCTGTGTTTGTGTGTTTCCTCATGCATGGTGCTGAGGACACCCCTGGATTCCCTTGGCAACACAACAGCCGGACAGTTCCACCTTGCACACAGGATGTTGCGTTGGAAACTTGCACCATGCACCATGCATACAAGAACATGTCTGTTCAGCTGAGCTAGTGGTAAACGGATGAGCAAGGCAGGATATGAGCTTAGACCACATATATGGGCTGCAGCTCTTTATTTTTGGTGATGAATAATTGCGAACGCTGGGACCAGTATTGTAACACTACCATCTAGTGGCTTAACATTAACAAAGCAGAGAGAATCCCCTGGGGGCATTGTAAGTGCACTGGAAATAATTACAAAGACATAACAGTACCATAATAAGTTTATATTAGCAACCTGTTTCCCCACAGTGCAGCGTCAAAACAAATTTGCTTCAAAACTTGCAACTTAATATTGAACCAAATTGGTCAGAAGCTTCAGTAGCAATTACTGTGTTCATCATCTGTACAATCCAGAAAATGTCAAGGCATGTATGTTGCACTGTATTTGCATATCATTTCAAATTGTGGGATGATTCATAATGCAATCTTAGCATTTCGTTGTCATTAACTTTTGTTAATGTATAGTCACATTTTATGATAATGATGATGATGATTTGTATATGTTTTGGAAATAATAACAAAATAAAAAAAAGTTCGATTTTGCTGCTGTTGAGTGTCAATCCCTGTATTAACACATCTTACAGTCAGTTTTCTGGCATTTTCTGGTAAATATATGACGAACTTTTTTATTTAAATCTTGAATCATGGTTTGTGTCCCACACACATCATATCATTTGAAATAATATTCTTGCCACCAGGGGGCGCACAAGGTCCTTCACTGTTAAAGTCAAATAACCATAGTCAGCATATACACAACTCATTAAAAATGAGGTGTTTTTAAATGTAATATATTAAAAATAATAATAATTAAAAACACCTAAAGGCACAACCACGCAGTGACATTTGCCAAAGGTTCTCTGACACCATGGATTTGTGAATTCATTTGTGTGACCACGTGATGTATGGATTGAGTAGTATATTGCACAGACAGATGTCGAATCACAACAAAACCTGTTTATCTTTATCATTTCACTCCACTCTTCTCAACAATTCCTTGTATGGGCATCGAAGGCTGCTAAGTATCACAAAGCACTGTTGGGTTTTTACACTCTCCAGATGGAGGAGTTTGGGTAGTAGAGACCCCGAGTGTGACCCCAACCGCTCAATGTCTCAAAAGAGCTGAATCCCCTGTTGATCACCTTCAGACTCTTATAAAGCAAAATTAAGTTAATGAAGGTCCAGCTGATGTGAACAGGGATTTTCTGATTAAATCCCTGTTCATATCATAATGCACATACTTCATTGATGGGCTCCCTAGTTGAAATACCTTTAAATGAGTTATGCATAAAGGCTGATGTTAAAAATATAACATTTAATTATACATCCATTGAATAGTATATCTTAATTATTGTGCGTTGTACACCGTTCAGATTCGATAGCTGTGTCCTGTGTAAGTAGACATGTTTTTAGATTTAAGAGTCAACCACTGATTAGGGTAACGGCACATATTAAAACGAGATTAATGACCGATTTGTCCTAATCTTCCAAATCACATCAAGTAGAGCTCTTCGACATGGCTGAAACATAGTGAAGACCCACAGGACAGTGTCAGATTATTGCCAAGGATTGGATTATCACTGCTAAACCAATTACGCACAAATTCGGCTGTCAATCTGGTCAGGACTGACCACATGTCTCTGGAGAGAGTGAATCCCCACGGTACGACTGAAACACAAATGTGGATCGTGTCAGAGATCAGATTAGGGAAAGAAACAAATAAAAACGGATCACAGGTTTAACTGTTGGACTTCCATAAAACACGGGCTGTTAACATCCAACGTGGTGGTCCTGCTACCGGAAGTAGAACAAAAAATACAACCGATGACGAGTAGACTCCTCCTCGTAATGCCATTTAGCAACAGATGAGCCGCGGTCCGTGTCCGTGCAGGGCAGCCGGGTTGGAGCGTTGCCGTCGCCGCGGAACCCCTCGCTGGACTACTTTGTGACTGTGTGATGTTAGTGTGGGACCCGGTGCTCCCCTCCTCTATCGCACCGTAAGCCAGGCAGCGTGTCGGCGGCTCCCCCGTGCAGCCGCTAACCCAGCGTGTGTTCCTCCGCCCGCGGTGACTCTCAGTCTAACGGACCGCTATGGACGCACTGTGGATGGCACCGCTGCTGCTGGTTCCGCTCCTGTTGTGGACCAGCAGCACGTTTGTGTTTTACTTCAAAAAGTGCTTTTACGTGGCCTGGATGATGTGCCTGGCTCTGTTCGCCGTCCCTCTGTGTATCCTGAAGAGCGGAGGCAGGGACGTTGAAAACATGAGGTGAGTTTGTTTGCGTGCAGCTAGCCACGGCTACCCTGTTAGCTGGCTAGCAACACCACCACCAGCAGCAGCGGCCGAGGTTGATATTAAACATTCATATGAGGTAAGGCTTGCAACATCAGTCATCTGGTTGTAGACCTTATTCATTTAACTTTTAACTGTACGTTTCACGCAGGAAGATCCACGTCTACACGTTTATTTCACGTTGGGCAGAAAGACAACACAATATTAGTTAATTACTTGTTTGCTAAAAACGTACACATGCTAACATGAAGCCCCCTTAACTCCTTGGCCAAGGGAACGTGTTAGCAGAAGCCACATAGCTGAGCAAGAGCATGTGTGTGTCTATTGAAACCAACTCGGGCTGTAATAAAGCTAACTAACTTAGTTATATATATATATATATATATAAAAGAATGCCTGCTACTTTCCTCCAGTCGAATGCTTGGTGTTTGTTACGTGACACCAGCTCCTTCAGGCCACTGAAAAACAACATACAGCTGTCATTTTTGTTGTTTTTGTAAGGATCAGACTGTGAACCTCAAGCCCGTTACATCAGTTGTGATAAAGCTGCTGTTATGTGGAACAACACACAAGACTGTGGCTTGTCGGCTCTAAACATGCCAACCATCCTAACAACATTCCTGCAACAAACTTGGTCTCTGAGCAACTAGCTGAGCATCCTGTGCTTCATAAAGTGCACGCTGGAGCCCTTGAGGCCATAGTTTTCTAGGAATAGAAGTTCAGGCTTTATAGAGTCTCTGATCCTTCATATACAAGACATTGTTTAAATTCAGAGTAGTTTTATAACGACACCCCTGACAATGCTGACATGCTGTAGATGCAGATATGGGTTTTGTAAGGATCACCCCTCAACCTGACCACAGTCGGAAATATGTGTTATATTATACTCTCACTGACCTAGCCTACTGATACCAGGCAGGGATGTAGTGCACCTTTAGGGTTAGTGTCCACTTTTTGCAGCGGATGGGGTGTTTGTTGTTGTTGTGGTTAAACCTAAAGTGTGAGGATGGATTGCTGAACACACGACTGCATTTCAGTAATTGCTTTGAAGGGATGGAGACCAGATGGCAAGATCATTGATTAGAGTTGGGTTACTGGATAGTTTATAAGGGCCTCATGCTCAATGCAACCTTATAATCTTTGATCTGCAGAAAGCAGCCTTGTCAGCGGACTACAACGGTAGACTTTAACTGCCTCGATGCTCTGTAATAACTGTTTCGCAGTCACATTAGCTGTAGTTGCGGTGTCGTGTTACGCCAGCGTGTCACTCTGGTGGCTCAAAGGTTATCTGTACTTGTTGACTGTGACAAAGTAACAAAATGGGGCTCGGACCTTGTAACAGGAGTGAATTGAGTTTTGGATGCACATGCTTCACACTATCCAGCACAGGTGAAAAATATACACTTTAAGGCATTCTTAATGCTGGTGTTGGCTATTCATTTCACATCCGACTTTGACCACTTGAATGTGACCAAGTAACAGCCTCTCAGCATGTACAGCGTTATTTATCTGGTAGGATCTCATGACAGCAGATAAAGGACGGAGGCTTAGTTCTCTCACCCACAATTGTTTGAGCTGTTTCCAATGTTGTGTAATGGCTTTTTTCATATGTTGGAGACTACTGTCTGTTTGATTAAGCAGCATTGTCGTCACTCTGTTGACAATGACATGCCTTTAAAGCCTACATTGGGGAAACTACCCATCTTCCCTCCACTGTCTCTTGCATTCTAAGCAAATTTTCCCGCTACTGTGTCATTCTGATCCTGTGACCACCCCCTGTCCTGAAGAGCACGTTTTTTTTAACCACTTGATTTATCTGTGACACTGGTATCTGTTTGAGTGCAGTTTGTTTATGCATAAAATGTCAAACTTGACATTTATTTACAAACAGCCAGGTTGCATGGGACCTGGGCGGGTATCAGATCAGCCTAAATCTCGTCATGCAGTTTAGTATAAAAAGGAAATTATTTCGGGACTGTTAATGGAATGAACTAGAGGAAAAGCTTATAGGATTGGTGAACAAAAAATTAAACTGAGGCCATTTAATTCCCCTTGAACAATCTTAGAATTGCTGCAACCCTGAGTCATTGCATAACCAGTGGCTTTTGCACTATACTGTGTGTGTGTTATCATTGTTCTTAATGTGGTGACGGATAACCCAGAGGCTGTATTCTGGTTGAAAGATTTCAAAGAGAAGTTATTTCACCGTAGAGCAAGCATGCAAGCATTGCTTAAAGTGAGATAATAGAGTACGATCATTGTGGCACATTGTAAATGAGTGCAAGTGATGCGCTATGAACTTCTGCATGTCTTTAATTATGACACCATAGTGGCAGAAACGCATATTTGACATATTTGTTTCTCTTTTGTAAAGTGTCAGTACTCTGTCAGTCAGAATCCACAGCACATTCACTTAACACAACCAAGATCATTTAGTTTCCTTTCATTTGCAAGATGGTATTTTGAGTGAGGGACTATTGTAAAGGCATTGTCTCATGTATTGCACATTAAAGTTGGTAATGTCGGATAATTAACAAGCAAAATACTTGGTTGGAAATGTCATGGGGACAAACCCGGAGAAAAAAAAGCACAGTGTTAGAAGGCATTTTTAAAACTAGGGCATCACAGGACAATAACAGGAGGAGGAAGATGTTTGAGTGTGGATGATGATGATTCATACATGAGGATGCAGGGTGTGAAACTTGCAATTTTGCAAGTAAAAAAAATCCTAGCTATCATGATTGACGATTGTAAGAGACTAAGTGGCCACCGGAGAAACCGGAGACCAGCGGCGTTTCTGAAAACCGCCACGTCACAATCTTCTTAATATAAACATCTTTGGTGGTACGGCTCTAGTATTTTGTGTTTCGTTGTGTTTTAGATAAAGTAGCTAAATATGTTTTGCTAGCATGTTAGACTTCAGTTGGTGGATGAGCAACAAACCCCTGTTTCACGTGTTCTTATTAATTTAGGCAGTAACACACCAATATCCCTATCAAAAGAACAGTGTTTATTCATGTTTATTGAGAATACAGTTTGTCGGAGAAGATGCTTTTGAGCATCAAGAACGTTGATAATTCGCACCTCTTGAAAGTGCATTCGAAAGATTTACAACGCTGTGTATGTCTGCGTGATGATATGAAAAAGGTTTAAACAAAGTAAGAAGGTCGTAGTAGGGCAGGAACATTAACATGGTACCTGCAGAGAGTTCTTCAAAAGGTACAGTTGACATTTCTGACAATTTGCAATATTGCAGACAACGTTAAACAAAAACAAAAAAATACTTCACACCCTGTGGGTGTTTACATTCGCTGCAACAGAAGTCTTCCAAGTCAGGGCAGAGGGCACCATGGATATGTCTCAACAGATTTCAAAGATGTTATCTCTGTTTCAACAAAGGTCGAGTGCTAAAAGTCGCTACTGATTATTTAGTTTTTTTTTTTGCTTTACAATCTGTTCTCCAAAATAGTCGCTTGATATTAACAGCTTTGAGCAACATCTGCGATCGACAGTCGAGCTTTAATGAAACACTTCTGCACACCACACTACCTGACAACAGAGAGTTAACAGACTGGCAAAAAAAAGTGCACTTTGAGCAGAATAAGAAACACACAATTTGAACAGCTAACATTGTGTGGAATCAAAACGCTACTTCCCTTAGCACCAACATATGCTGCTGGTGAGATGGCGATGGCTGTAAATTTGTCCGCCTGGTTGAAAGTTGTCATGCCCCAAATCAGTTAAAAACCCTCATTTACACGTGTATAGAATATGTGTCTTCCCTTTGCTTCATTTATTTCATTTCAGTGTCAGTGGCAGACAGGCAGATGGTCGGACAGTCTTCCTCAAAGCTTATTGGAGCATTGTAGTTGCTACAAGCAACTATTTAACCAACCAACCAACCAAGAAACAAGCAAAGCTGATGTTTGCAGTGTTGTAAACATCGGCTTTGTGATCTAGCTACCTGGTGTCTGGCACTAGGCATTTATTTCTGATTGAGCCAATATTTTATGTATCTTAGCTTGCATTAATATGATGTAAAGCACTACCTCAAAGTTATACAGGCATTAGATATTGCCTTGTTACCGTCAACCTTTCCAACAAGGGGGTTTTGGTTAATTATTTGTAACCTACTGCACTGATGTGCCTGTGAATATGAGCTGTGATTATTCAGGCCTGTAAATATCCTTTCCCTCTAGGATTATCCGCTCCCTGGTTCGTCATGTGAAGTATTTCCTGGGTCTTCGGTTTGAAGTTAGCGGTTGGGAGCATCTGCAGACAGAGGGACCCTATGTCATCATCTCCAACCATCAGAGTTCCCTGGATGTTTTGGGTGGGTACCGTTTGATCTGATCTTGAATGAAACGACAACATTTAGAGGCCAAGTGTCAACACTTGACTCGTTAGTATTTGAACATCCACTGTGGAGGGACAATGTACACAATTTGGATGTGATTTTTTTGTTTGTTTTGTATGTTAAAGTCAGCCAGACGTGTTGGTGCTAAAACACATGTTGAAAACCCAACTTGTTTTCCTGACGAGACGTGGTTAGTAAAATGCAGCCCGTCTCATCTATTTTTCAGTGCTGACTGATATATTTTGACTGATGATGAGGAATCGTGCAAGATGGTTGCACAGATGGCAGCTTTTTCCTCAAAAGTAATTCTTATTTTTGATGGATTGTGTTTACGTCTCGTTTACAGTGACTGGAATGACATTATTTTTGCAAGGAAACAAATTCTGTACATTGAGCAGTTCACCCCCAGCACAGCAATTTAACACACTCTGGCTTATTTTTACTGACGAACTAAAGGTCATTTATTAACTATCGGTCCACAGTATTTAGTGGCCAAAAGTAGCACAAGGACAGATTGGAATGGACAGGCAGGACAGCCTTGAGACATCACTGGTCAGTACCTCTCCGGATAAAGTGAGGGCAGGTCAGCTCAGGAGCCCCGCATCTTTTTCAAACCAAATGTAATTGTCTTTTAGGTTAATCACCTCCAATCTCAAAGCTTCATCTAATTAAGGGGAGAACCAGCTCTCCTGGTATTTGTTGCTGAATTAGATTGAAGGCAAGGATGGTTAATATTCCTGCTGAAAGTGGAACAACTTTACACCAAATTTTCACAAAAGTTACACCACCTCTGTGCTGACAGCGAGGGGTATGATCTGCAGAGTTCCATGAACCTACACAAATGATTCTCTCTTCTTATTTAGTGGTTTAGACTTGGCACAGAAGCCATTAATAGATAGCTCCTCATCCTAGTGCTGATGTGAGGGGACTGTTGGGAGCTTAAATCCTCATCTTACTTTATTATTAATTAATATTAAAGCATTAATTACAGATTAAAGCAACGTTTGTGATTTAACTTAATGAAAATGAAAATAAAGCCACCATCAATATGGTTTTACAGCACCACATAAATGATAAGTTAAGTGTAGCATTGTTGCTCCTTATCATAGCTGTGGGTGTAAAATGTTGTTTCTTGAATACATTTTTTAAAACACTGAAACAGTGTGTATGCGGGGAGGAGTTTATATTTGTGCTTGATAAGAAAATAGATGAAATAGGAGTTCTTTACTGTAACTGTACAAGTGCAATGAAAGTTGCCTAATTAGAAAACGCACGCAATGCATAATGTCATATCATAATGAGAGCAAATGGATTAAATGAAAAATATTGTATTTTAAATATCTTAAGTGCCTTAATAGTTTTTCATAAGTGACTTAATTTGATGTCAAAAAAATATGTATGTTTAAAAATAAGTGCTGGGCACTTAAACGCATTATTGCATTTACGCATTAACTCACTCAAGTGTTACTGCACTTTTGTTCATACTACTTGCGTACATGCAGTAATTTTGAATTATTATTGAATTTTGTGCATTACAAGGCAATTAGTCGCAATTAATCGTGATTAATCGCAGGACAAATGTGATTAATTGTGATTAAAAACAAATAATAATAATAATGTTGTCCAGCACTAATAAACATGTATAAAAGTGGATATGTATTACATTAGAACACTGGCTTTAGTGGTTCTCACAGTTAAAAACCAAGTGTTTTGTACACACAGTAGCTCTGAAACACCAACCACTGACTTTCTTCTCCTTTGTCTCTCAGGTCTGATGGAGGTATTACCAGACCGCTGCACTATGATTGCCAAGAAGGAGTTGATCTACGCTGGAACAGTAGGCCTTATTTGCTGGCTTGGTGGCATCGTGTTTATCAACCGCAAGAAAACGAGCGATGCCAAAAGTGTCATGGCTGACGCTGCCAAAACAATGTTGGACGACCAGGTAATCTGCCTTTTATCCCAACTGGTATTATTGGTGATGAGACAGGGAGCTACATTTAAATCACATTCAAAATGGCTTAAAGTTAGAATTTTAAATATGTTGTCAGTTTCCAATTTAAATAATGTTTTAGTTGATTTGATCATTAGCCTGATTGGATACCTCAGTTATAATTATTATTTTGTTCCAGCTGATTCAGTAATCCAGACATACGCATCATATAAGCCATCCAAGATTTAGAACTATAACTTCACAAGCTTTAGTCAAGAATAGGTTCTATTGTTTTTTATGATTCAAACGTTGTTCTTCTTGTCATCATTGATCCTCACAGATTCGTCTTTGGGTGTTCCCAGAAGGAACACGAAACCAGAAAGGGGATCTGCTGCCCTTTAAAAAAGGTGCTTTCCACCTGGCAGTCCAGGCACAGGTAAGTTTTTTTTTTTTTTACTTGAATCTTATTTTATTTGGGGGATTTCTTTGTAATGGGTGAGTGGAAATAAGTCATTCTCTCCACTAAACAAGGTACATTTGAATGAAGTTCATATTTCATGTGTACACATGTAATTCATTCATACATCAACCTACGGTAGAGATGATAACCGCTATTTTGCAGTTCCATCCTGTCTCCTGAGACCAGACCCCTCAACTTTTAATTCAAGCAATGTGCCGCTTCTAGACACATGGGGGCGCTAGCAGCCTTGTGTGGCAAAAGGCAATTGTGTGTGTGTGTGTGTGTGTGTGTGTGTGCGTGCGTGCGAGGAAAACAAATGGACGGAAAATGGGTACTTGCTAAAAATAAAAGTTCACATATTCACTTTGGCTAAGAGGTGACACATTCACTCTCCGTTTAGGAAGTGTTAGGATGAGCAATGAGTGTGAGGATGGTAAAACCCGTGGGCATGATGTAGCAGAGTTACATCAACTGAGGTCTGGAGACAACACAGTCTGTTTTTTTTATTTTCCCCCGTTCGCTTAACTTTACTCTTGAGACCGTTACCATGTCATTCTCAGCTTTCACTTCTGCTGCACTTACTGTGCAGCTTTTCCATTTGTAGCCCGGCCGCACGATTGAGTGAAAGCAGGACAGCCCCCAGGGGGAGCCACGTTTGGCTCGTTCAGTCCTGCTGAAGGGCCACTGGGGGCCTCGCGAAAGAGCACCTCAGCCTCCATTAGTGGCACTGGAGGAGATGGAGATTCTCTGTCTTGCTTATTTTTGTGTATATGGGAGAGTTCACTTAAGCGTTGCCTATTGTTTTTCTCTCGTTCTGAGTTGCTGAGGAGATTGAAAGGGGTCAGATGTAAAGCTTAGGAGTCTGAATCTGACAACTTGGACAATGAGAGGTGATAATACATATATATTTTGAGATGTGGTGTTAGTCCTCTTTGCGATCTTGTTTTCCAGGTGCCCATCATACCCATCGTCTTTTCGTCCTACAGCAACTTCTATCTACGGAAAGAAAAGCAGTTCAATTCAGGTAACTTCTTATGATTTTCATTTCATTACATGCCACAGTCCACATCTGTATGCAAACTATGGCTACCTGACATTCTACGAGACTTCTGACGGAGAAGTTTTGTATCTCCACAGGTACCATCAGATTGAGGATCCTCCCAAAGATCGACACGAAGGGGATGACATCAGACGATATCTCGACTCTCTCTGACAAATCCTTCAACGTGATGCGCTCCGCCTTCCTGAACATGCCTAACTCCGTAACCCAGAGCAACGGGCCATCGAGGAACTGAACATTTACCATACTCCTCCCTCTATTTCTTCTACGTCTTTGTTTGAAATCCATTCCTCCCCCAAACCTCCCTGATCCACCCCACCCCACCGGGTTGTTCCATTACCAGTCCAGGAAACAACATGGTTTGAATGTTTGAAACAGCATCTCTTGCTTGGTTAACACCTGGTCCGGTTCACATCTGGCCTGACGGCACAGCACAGTCAGTCCCGACCCCTCAGCGCGTATGCAGCAGCGCCGCTCTGCGCGTCGTGAGCGGAGTGACGGACGGCCAGCAGAACAATGTGGATGTGTGTCGTCCTTCATGCATGCCTTTTTGGATGGCTCTGTCCACCTACTACTTTGCTATGTTCTCTGACTTTGGAGGCCTGTTTTTGTCTTGTTCCCCCCACCCATTGTTGTGCTTTCTGTCAAACAGAGAAACCTCTGCATTTTATTATTTTCTCTTGATAAATGTCAAGTGGTATTTATCTGTTTCACCCATGCTGCCTTTGTCTTGGTTATCTCTGGATGCTCTTTGTCTCTCTCACACTCGCATTCAACATAGCCCATTTCCTTTCATCCTTTCCTTCTACCGTGTTCTCCCCCTGTCCGCATTCCAATTTCTTGCCTAAAGACAAATTGTTGGTCGGGTCTCAATGAGCGGAGGTGAGGGGTCGACACCGGTTGACCGTGGACATCTTTAGCTCTGTCCGTATAAATTAAACTCTGAATCCATGTTGGCCCAACGGCATACCTAATGATGTCAGAAAGCAGGGAATTCAAGGTTACAAGATACAGTGTATAACAATAGCACCCATCTGTACTGGATTAATGGACTGATCAGTTGTCAGTGTTGTGCATTGTTCATGTACCATTGTGCTTTTATTTTTTTAGAATTCTAGAAATAACCTTTGTGCAGCGTTGTGCACCAAGAGGCTTCTGACAGAATTCCGTATTTTTGTTCTTTATTTATTTCCATGTTGGATTATCATACGTTTAGATTTTTTGTGATGATGTGATCTCAAGATTTTTCTCCTTGGAGGGATCTCACAAGTGAGCCTATTTAAGACGTGTCAAAAGGGTGATTTCATAAAGTGCAATGTTCAACTGTTTTTAACATGACTGTTCCAAAGTGCAAGCCACCTGCTGTGCCATGACGAAGTAAACCGGGAGGAATTCCCGATCGAAGTCCATTTATAGGCTGACTGGCTGAATCGGTCATGTGCTGACAGATTGTCCTTTTATAGGGTGATTCTTACTGTTGGTAAGAGTATGGAATTATTTCGATCTCAAGAAGTGTTTCACTTAGTCGGATGATATTACTTCTAAAGAACTTGAAGATCCACCAATTACTAACATTCATCTCAGAAAAGTCAAATAGCAAACTATATTGTGTTGAGTGGAAATGTGAGGGCGTGGCCTCCTGTTTTGTATTAATATGAAAGTGAAAAATGTTTAATTTTATTTGTGATCATTTTATTCAATTATTACTAAACAGTTGAGGAAAAAGTTGTGGAAATGTTGGCCTTAAGTTTGATTGGTGGTGGTTGTTGTTGCACTTTGGATTGTTCAACTTTTTGGCTAATGCTCAGTTTTTATCTAGTAAACTGTTGTTGACAATGACATCTATCCTCACAAAACTAGTTTATTGTTTTAGTGTACATCCAGGTCTTACATTTCACACGACTCACTGCCTTTACAATGTTCCATCATTAATTTTGCCAATTGGTCCCACAAACACCATCTGAGAATGTATTTCAACATTCAGGATATTTATGTGCTACCCACTTGCATTTTTTATTACCGCTAATGTGCGATGCTGTGTTCCTTTACAGTTGGCATCAAATCTAGGAAATGTATAATTATATTCCCTAATGTGAATGGAATAATTGATGCTATGGTTCTAAGCCTGTACAATGTTCTTATACATATGCGGTTGCATCACAAGCTTTACTGCAGGTGTCAATACTTTGGGGTGTGACAGACTGGGCTTCATTTATATTCAAGGCAGATATGAAATGTACTTCCCCATTAATAACGATACTTTTCTTTTCATATATTCAAATTACTGTATTTATTTACATTTATTTTGATCTGTTAGAAGTGTTAACTTTTGCAGCAACTGGTTTGAATGTTTGAAAAGTTATTTAGCAAAATGGTACATTTTTAAATATTTTAACTGTACCATAGAGATTTAGCTAACAAAGTGTTTTATTCATTAATTCTATTGCTCATGTCATGATTATTTTGTAATACAATTGTGTGACTTGGGAGCTTTATTTCCTGGGCTTTAACCAAACCGGTGGCTAATGGGCTCTGCAATAAACCTGCATTCCCCCCCCCCCTCATTTCCAAAAAAATATGTAAACTATTGGAGAAAAAAAAACATCAAAGTATTCTGAACCATAATAAAGCAATTTTCATGCTGAGTTTGGGTTGACAAATAAAAAGTCTTACTTTGATTTTCCTCTGATTTTCACCAAAGCTATTAAAGTGTAACTGGTGGTAGCTTTAGAAGGATGTGAGAAACATAGCTGACATCCTACAGAGCCTTGTATGTGTGTGGTCCCTAACTGTACATGTGTGTGTAAATATGCACACATGGTATAGATGCCCATTATAGTATCGGGTTCATATCGATAATGATGTTGTGTTTTTGATTTCAACGATTCTGGGTAGACGTGAATGCAAAAAATAAAATAAAAATGAATATTATTTTTTTTCTTAAGTTTTGGTGCATTGAAATGCCTGCTTTACAATCTGTTCAGATTTATGTTCATATCAGGGTGGATTTGCTCAAAGAAAAAAAAGAAGGTACTCATTCATACTCTGAGACACTATTTTTATTCTGACGGCTTGTTTTTACATTTTAAATACTGCAAACACTACTCGATTATTCGTGTTCAGGCTCGAAGTCTGCTGTTGCGCTGAAATAAAGTGTGTTTTTTTTTTAAATCAGAAGTCCGCTTATTTCATGAATCTTTTCTGGCAAGGTGATGTTATTTTCTATCAATGACCTTGAAATCAGCAATATTCTGATTTGTCTTTCAATTTGATTGGACTAAACTGGCCTTTGTTTGTGTTTTTTGTTTTTTAAAAGAAATACCTGATTGGACTTCCGGTGGCACAGCAACTAGTATGATAGCATAGAAAGACGCTTGTTCAGGCTCGAAGTCTGCTGTTGCGCTGAAATAAAGTGTGTTTTTTTTTTAAATCAGAAGTCCGCTTATTTCATGAATCTTTTCTGGCAAGGTGATGTTATTTTCTATCAATGACCTTGAAATCAGCAATATTCTGTTTTGTCTTTCAATTTGATTGGACTAAACTGGCCTTTGTTTGTGTTTTTTGTTTTTTTAAAGAAATATCTGATTGGACTTCCGGTGGCACAGCAACTAGTATGATAGCATAGAAAGACGCTGATGCAGCTATGGAAATAATACCCCCGTAACTCCAATTGTTAAGAACACCAAAGAACAATGACAACAACGAAAAGGGGAGACTCACATCTCGCCGCCACTCGACACAATTATAGCAAAACGTGCGCAGGTGTAAATCATGACAGGACGGAGGAGGACGCCTTTATATCTTTATATCAGAGCTTCAATCAGAAAAGGAAAAAAAAAGTGTCGCAAGCAAGTAAGAGTTAACATTTAAAGAAGACATGAAAGTACATTTTGATGAGGCCGGTTGGAGAGAATCCCACAAATAGGTGAGAAATCTTTTTTTGCATTATTTTCTGTCGAAAAATACACATTTACTCAACTTGCTTGTCATTGTGTGTGTGTGTGTGTGTGTGTGTGAGTGAGTAAAAAGTCTGTGTTTGGGTAGGATCTTTCGATAATGCTTTTTGTCTCCTGCCCAGGCAGCGCTTGTTGTACTAAATGTACCTGGGTTCTCTTTTAATGGCTCTACCTTGTCTTTAAGATTAATCTTCCAGCTCAGCTGAGGCATTTGGGCTGTTGGTGTAACCCAGCATATGAAGCTAAATGGAAAGCTACCTTTGAGCTATCTTTAATGGACATTCTCATTCAGTCGTTCATGGCCGTGCACTGTGTGTCAGCTACAAAATCTCTTGTGTCTGTGAATTTTTGGCGAGAAATGGAACAGTTAATTCCAGAAACCTTGGACATAACATTTGGTTTCTCCAATGCATGCGGCACACAGCTGATAATACGTAGTTTAAGTGGGGGCTTATACTTTTATTATAGGAAGTTCTCACTGTGAAGAGTTCATCCACCACTGATTCGATAACACTCATAGGGTAGGTCAGCAGTGTTGTGTTAGCTTTTCAGAGAGTTTGTATAACCTTATATGAACACTGCAGACATATTTATGCATTGCAAACAATATCTGTGATCCTTTCATATAAGTGAGCACACAAGTGTTTTAGATTAAGGTGTTTTATTACAAAATGTTACAAAAATGGGTAAAAAATAATCTGTATGAGCACTGAGAAATAAATGAAAGTATTATAATTTAAATAGATAAATACATTTGTCCACATCTGCCAGTTGGGGGCTCAGAGGACACAGCTGCACTGATGCAAAATAAACACAGACAAAGTGGCCAGTTTGACCTTTGACCCTCAGGCACTTTGATTTAGATGTTAAAGGGATGATGTAAGGGGGAAACTGACCCCACCAGAGTTACTGTTAAAAAGAATCAAGTATTTGACAGTGATTTAACAAGAAAAGTAAATTAACCACCTGTGGGGAATAATAAAAATCAATTGCGACACAGTATAAAACAGGCCGCCCCTCTCTCTCACACACACACACACACACACCAGCCCGCTGTGGTGCGCACCATCTCTGGAAGGTTTGTGTCCTTACTGGCTTCACAGGAGACATCTGAAAATAGCCATGGCCGTGTTCGGTGGTTAATTCTCCTGGCAAGAACCTGCAGGGGAGAGAAGTGAAACATAACCTCACTGCATTAGCCACCACCCACAGCTTTTTGAATGAATTACATACTTCATTCATTTAAACTTTATTTCAAACCACAAAATGGGTTCCATGCATATGACTTTACCTATAGCTATCCTATTGTTGACTCTGTACTATTTTGGTGTTGTGCCATGATGTTGGTATTGGCAGTGTTATGTTATTGTCTTGACAATTGCTGAAATTGAGTTGGAAAATCATGTAGGTGAATTGTTAAATCCTTGGTGATCCTCAGACTTTTCCTCTGGCAATACGGGTATTTTGGTATATGACCCAATACCTTTAAAATAATCTTTAATGTCTCAATTAGATTAAAATTTAACAACAAATGTATCATTTCACTTCATCGTTTCATCTATTGTGATTGAACAGTTTAACTCACTGCCAGAAAACCTATTACATTTCAGACACACACTTTTATTGTGTAATTAGATTTATTGGATTGTATTTATATGGGCTTTACTACATTTGATTTCATTCAATTGTGGACAGCTGGGGTATAACTGCTCTTTGATCTGTTTGCAGAATTTGGAACCCTGCTTTCCTCTGATAATAATCTTTAATGGTGTTCAACTAAATATTGGATTTTTAATTGGATGTTCTATGATTTTAGCTATGCACAATCAAAAGGTCACTTACATGTGCCAAGGCGCTCCTCCAGAAAGCCAATCTGCTCACTGAGGGAGTCGATGCGGTCTAGCTGCTGGAAGGAGTGGGACAGCAGGGTGGTTTTCTCGGACATGCCCTCGTCCAATGAAAGTGGGAAGAAGCTGCTGAACGGGGCCAACACCAGCTGCAACTTCTGCTTGGAGTAAGGAAGAGGAGAAGAAATGAGGGAAAAGTAAAGCACTCACCTAGTAAACAAAAATAGCCCTTGCTACTTTATGATGGGATTTTAATAAACCCTCATAAAAATGTTAAATAGCAGAGTCTGGCATTTCAAAGAATCTTTGGTTGGGTAATTAAAAGAAATAAGGATTTTCATGTCATGCCAAGCAAAAAAAGCGGAGAGCAAGGCTGGGAGGTACCCTTGTACGTGACTTTTGAGTGTGTGTGCGCGTGTGCATGTGTGTTCATGTATTCATACCTTTTCCAGGAGCTCTACTCTGTTCCTCAGGCTCTGTACCTCCTCCGTTACGTTCTCCGCCAGGACAAAGCTTCCACCTGTACAAACCGTATACACATACAGAGGTGAACATCAGAGGTGATGTTTACAGTTAAGGCATAGATCTAAGGCTAAAGTGATTTTTTTTTATCCCCATTTTTGGGCCCAGGGGTTTAAATCTTAGAAAATTCCGTGGAGCATCCTGTTCTCATCAGTCCCTCTCCTCCAATGATTCATAGTCACTGCAACGTCCCCAGACTTCAAACCTGGAAGAAGTCTGCCAAACTGCAGGGAGGTCACGGGAATTTAGAGCATCGAGGGGCTACAGCCCACCCGCCCCCCCTCGATGCTCTAAAAGAGAGGTCACTAGAAATAGACGTGCGCTCATTCATCTCTCCTGTGAACGCGCATCAGTTACCGGGACGTGTCGGCCCGTCTACACCCAAGGGTAATGCTGGGACCCAGTTCAGGATGCAACATTTTGGAACCCCCTGCTCTCTGGCTGCACTTCAGTGAACGGGCCAAATGCGGCTCAATCTCTCCCAGATGTGGTCCATTACTGAGACGAGAAGGAGTTGGGAAACAGGGAGAGGAGGAAAAAGGGGGGGAGGGGCATTGGCAATGACCCCCAGCAGACAGGGTTGATAGAGCTGGAATGAGAACATAAGTGTTGGCTAAGAGTGAAAGGAGAGAGAGACATTGGGAGGAAAAAAAATGTAGTCCAAAACTCCTTCACAGCTACTCGGCAGGGTCAGAGCAACGGTCTACTTTTTTGAAGCGTTTCAACTGTGCTTACGTCCGTGATCTCCAAACAGCCCACTGCCCCATTTGCCCATGAACGAGTAAATGAATGTAGCCTGAAGCAGAGCTGAGCAGTGAAACAAATCCCCCAAAATAACCCTCCGTCGCTTTTGCCAAGTATAAAGATCTGTCATATTTTGGCTTCCCTCCCCCACCTCCTCCTTTTCTTGTTTTTTTTTGATGACTCAGCAAGACTCATCAATCCACATCATATAGAGCACTCTCATTTCAGCTGCGGAGTTTCATGTTGTTATTTTCTGTCTTTTCGCGTCACATTAACGCTGATAAATCGGAGGGAGGTTGGAGCGCAGCCGAGAAATTTGGCAATCTCACATCATTATGCAGAGATATTTCTTTTCTTTTTTGACAGTAAATGACGCGGTAAGCGTTTAAGAAAAATCCCCAGAGGTGGAAAGATTTGGGAAAAATCAGGAGAGGTCTTCGCAAAGGTTTCCTGCTGCATACATTCCCAAAAGAGCAATAACGCTGACACAGAGCAGGGATTAAAATAAGACCATCCTGGGGTCAACTACCACCTCTGTAGACATAGGGGAGAGGTATGGGAGGGCTGTATTCTCCTGTTGCTATGATACACGGTCCAAGACAACATTGCAACATTTGTTGGAAAAACGAACGAGTGTGTGGGATAAAAATATATCTGCATCGGCATGGGAGATCTATTAGAGTCAGATGTTTGCTTTGCTCACATGAGTCGACCGAGTCTTTATCAAAGTCCAAATGTTCCCAGGCTCACTGCTTGGGGGCCGAGGCCGCGGGACATCTGTCTGGAGACGGCACCAGTCGCAGTGCATTATTACTCACGGTACGAGTTGAAAGCGGCATAGCGCGTACCAAAAGTAATAATGGACCGCGAAGCTGGCTGTGTTCCTTTCTTCTGGGTTCCAGATATTGTTTGCTGTTGCATGAGACACCCAATTCAAGCGTTTGTGCACACCCGCACACTGCTTACCTGCGCCAGCGGGACCGCCCACTGTTGCCTGACTGGTGTGGGTGGTGGGGGAGGATGTGGCAGCAGCAGGAGGAGGAGCGGGAGGAGGAAGGCTAATGCAAGAATGGCCATCTCTGGCGAGCTTGAAGCCGTCCCTGCACGTACATCGGTAGCTGCCGGCTGTGTTCGCGCACTCCTGGGCACACGGTCCACGCCCGCCGCATTCGTCCACGTCTGACAGACAGGGAGGAAAGGGAAATCGTTTTTTGCGAGTGAGTTGATGAGCACACGCAAGTGTGTGGTTGTGCGAGTAAACGCCTGTCTGGGTTCACCTGATTGGCACTGGTGGCCTGTCCAGCCCAGTGGACATGCACACTGGTTGGGTCTTAAGCAGGTACCTCCGTTCACGCAGGTCCGTCCACACACAGCTGTAAGACACATTTAAAGGAACCGGTTTGGGTGGTGGAGGTTTCATTGGCACTTCCTTCGTCTGCTTAGACTAGTTGTTGGCTGGATGCTCTTTCCCAAAGATGAGGGTATGAACTTTACTTCTTATGATTAAAGGGAAAGCAGGAGGAAAACGCTTGGCCGCAAGCATTTCTTTTGTTTAATCCGTTCAAGTAAATGTAAAAATGACTAAAACAACTGTGCTCTTTCCGGATGCTGTGATGAAATATTTCTTGGCTGGAATCTGTGATTGTAGAGTTTTCACCGGTTGCCTGGTTACATCTGTTCCAGCTTATAGCCAACCATAAATCCAAAACTCCTATTTTATACATTATAATAACAGGAAAAAAGAATCTGCTTCCAGTCTTTGATATATATATATCATTTGCCAAAGAGGACTATGCCTTTGATATTTGAAAAAAACTGAAAAGCTGCAGGTGATACGAGAATACAGCAGGTAAACCTACCACATGTCTTCACAGGTTACCTTGGTTGCAGTTGTGAGAGTGAAACCTCCGCCAGCCTGGGCAGCACTCTGCATAGAAATGTGAAGGAGACCTCACTCGGCTCACCTGCCGGTAAGCCACAGAGTACACAGTCCTGTGGAGACCAAACACAGACACAGGGTGACCACGCTGTCACCACTTACATGTGTATGGTGGCGCATGTCCAGGCTTTTTTTTGGTTGCAGTCGGCTGCGACCCTGGTATTTTTTAGTTTGGTGCAGGGAGATACATGGAGGTCAAATGAGAAGAAAGCTAAATAACAAAGTCAAAGCATCCCTGAAAAGGAAAAGGATCAAATGATTTCTTCAAAGCGAGGAGAACTGCCATGGGATTATAGGCCCTGTAATTGCCCTGAGACCCGGCCACATAATGAGTGAAAGAATGAAAAAAGAAAAATCATATGTGAAACTGGACTCTGCTTTGTGAGGGGTAGTTTAAAAAAGGATTAACATGGAGGGAATGTGGGGGGGGGGGGTAGAATGAGAGATTGAGAGTTCCTGAGTATGGAGGGAGACGCAGTCCAAAAAAAACACAGCGTGGTCTCTGCAGGCAGGCAGTGCGTTTCCCATAGTTACCCAAAGTACTTGATATTTAGAGTCCACCCAAATATGTGCCACCATGACCCAGTTCTGTGCAAAGTGTGTGTGTTTGTGCATGTGTGTGTGTGTGTGTGTGTGTGAGTGAGGAAGTCTAGATCCATTTAATGCAATCATCCCCCTTTCCCTTCCTAAACATGTCAAGCATTGTTTATCTCTTAATTAAACAAACATCGTAGCATTGTGTCTTACTGAGCACATAGCGTTGACAGTGCTGTGATCGCAGTTGCAGTAAATGCTTGTATGTGTGGTTTGTGGAGCAGTGAGTTGCGTAATGGCGTGTGGAAAGAGAGAGAGAGAGAGAGCGTGTCTCACTTATAAGTGCTGCAGAGGCGATGCCCCTGACACAGGGTGATGTAGGGCTGATGCACTGGCTGGACATAGGACTCTGTTGCCATGACAACGCTTTGACGGAGGTCCCGGCCACACACCCTCCTCCTGCAACAGGAGAGACATGAGATCAAATATTAAAACCATTTTTTGATTCTCGTGCATGAGAATCTACACCAGAAGTTGAGCTGTGTTTAGATTGCAGGACATATTTTGTCCCCAACGTATGTATTTTATTCAGTAAAGTCCAGATTTAAGTCCAAGTCACCAAAAGTTGGCACATGGCCTAATAGCTCCTGACCAACCAACGTATTCCATCAGGAATTTGGCAACGTTTTGAGCCGATCTTTGACCTCTTTGGCTCCAATTGACCTCTCGTATTGCACAAAGTTTATTTTGGTCTTTGTGCAAATCAGCTAAGAAATGACCGCATTAGCATGCAGGCCGCCCCATGAGAGTGCACCCTTGAATGTTTAGATGTCATTTAAAACCAATTTGTATACATATGCAGCGTGTGAGAATGTCACATGTCTGAATGACAGCTGAAGTAGACATCTGTAGCCCTGAGGGCCTAACTCACCAAATGACAGGCAAGGATAAACACAGGAAGGAGTATTAAGTGAGCTGTTACCCATGCTGGGCTGAGAACTGGGGAGTGCCCATCACATGAAGGATGAAGAAGGAGGAGGAAAGGAGCAGCGAGTGGTACATCGTCTCCCTCTTTCCCACGTTCACTCGCTCAGTCTCTCACACGCTTCTCTGTGCAAGTGGGAGGGAAGACGAGAGGAGTTGGAGTGGGAGGGCCGGGGGTCCTGGATCGAAGCTCAAGTCTCGTCCGGGAGGAATACTCCAGCTACCTGTGAGGAGAGGAAATGCAAGATTATTATATGTTAAAACAGAGATTTTGCACTGTTTCCCATCAGGCATCTGGCTGAGCAGAGGAATGGAGCGAACACAGGGATAAATTCCGAGAGTCTCAACAGAGACATGAATGGACTAAAGTTCATTCCACTGCAGCCACAGTACACATTCCATTTACTTTGAAGAGGCTGACCACTGCAGTGACGGTCACACTGCTGTCGGAGTCAGCTGTGTCATGTCTGACTCTTCGGCAGCAGAGCAGACCACCCCCTTTCACACAATAAATCTGGTTACAAAAAGAAGGGTCACGATACTCTTCCGTAGAAGCTCTGTCGTTTACCATTAGTGGCTGACAAGGGCAGGTAAGGTGAGAGGGTGAGAAACCACAGACGTGTTGCTCTTGAAAACCCTAAAATTAAAAAAAGGGGGTGGGGGCGGTCATCATGAGAAACTGGCTGAAACAGCAAAGTGCTCACATTTTCCTGCCAGGAATGAATCTGAGCTGTGCAATAAGGCTTCACATTGTAAAAAGAGGAGCACTGCTGTTGTGCAGTGGGTGGTCGGTGATAAGCATGGAGATGGTTAAATCATCAGTTTTACTTTTGTTTTAATTAAAATGTCAGCAAAACAAAACAGCAATTGAAGGATGATGTTACAGTTTGATTTTTAGGCATTTACCATAATCTGGGTGAATGTTTGGGGAATTCTAACTTTTTTCTAAACTTTCAACTTGTAATGTTTTGTTTTGTGTTAATGTGAGCTTTTTTTGTGTTTGTGTGTTAAACCTATCTATAGGAAGTTGATGTTTATGACACAGAACTAAATGCCTGACTCCTACGGTAGATAACATTTTTGGATGCTAAATGTATCCATGGAAACTTGCCCAATAGTTAAGAGTAAGTCAAGATGTGGAGCAGGACCGATTTCGGTGGCTCTCTCGGCTGAACTCTCCCTGACCTGCACCTGCACAGACTCTGAGACTAAAAGACTAAAAAGAACAAACCCTCTTTTCGCTGAATCGTTCACACCTTATTAGATTACCACATAGTGCACAGGATTAAAAGAAAGGGCTGAGCCGTCTGTGAGGAAGAACGGGGGCTCTGCAGGAGTTCCACAGTGCATGTCAAGTCAGCTTGGACCTGCTCCTGCGCTGATGTTATCCTGCAGACACTTACACCAGATAGCAAACCCCCGGGGAAAAACATTTACCATGGCATTTAAACCAGCTGGGCGTGATTGCAGGTTACTGGGTTGCAGCCTGCAAGAGAGCAGAGGGTCCTCATTTATCCTGCTGAGGAGTCTAAGCCTGCCTGTATGTGTGATCCTCTGCTGGCACAGCGCCTAGAGACATGTCACGCCACATCTGAAGCTGGGCTTCATTCACAAATCAACACAGGGACTGTTGAAGACGACATTTGCGGGTGCACGCGTGAGACAATTGGCAATGACGGAAGTTGTTGCAAGGCTAAACTTTTTCCCACAATGTTTAGACTATCGGTGACATTGGATATGACGTCATTTTCTTCTGAGGTTACAAAGTGCTATTAAAATACCCAAAACTCATGTGACTGGTGGTGTTTATGGAATAGACATAATGATATAGTTATGTAAATAGCAGCACGTTGGATATAAAAAAAAGAGTATGACTGATCGTAAATGTTGTTTGTAGCCTGTGATTAGTATGCAGAGGGAGTGTTTCGCAATTTTATAAATGAAATCATTTCTCGAACACCGACACACAAAGAGCTGGTTTAGAAGACACTTGTCTCGCGCTGACCACGAGAGGGCGCTGTTCGCCACCACCCTGCACACATGAGGTGTTGCGCGCTTCATAAGAGCGACATGCTTCACTCGCGCACGCGTATGTTACAAGCACACACATGAGCCGACTTTGTCCAAACACTAAAGAGAAAACGGGACACACGCGCGCAAGCCAGCACGGGCCAATATCCGGGACGCATGCATTGATATATGAATAATCACAAACCGTGGCAAATGAACAATCGGTTCTCCTAAGATAAGTCCGCACAAGGCACAGTCCTTAACTGAAGGAGGAGAATAGGTGGTGGGGGAGATGGTCCCGTTATAATCCGCAGGTCCCGGGATGAGAGTCCGCTACTTATCAGGTTTTTTCCAGGAGCTCAGAGAGTCAGAGCGCATGGGGGGTGATGGAAGGACCTCCTCCTCCAGCTCGGTGTCCCGCAGCTCACACCGCCTGCACTGGGGGGGACCCGTCCGTGACGTCACTCACTCCATATATACCATGTATTCGCGGCTGATAAGTTTCCCGAGTCTTTACATTTATTTGCTGACTGCTGTGAAAGAGCCGACGCAGCTGGGGTTTGACGCGAGAATCAGGTACAATTAAAGTTTAAAGAGAAACGGAATCTGAGTGTGATCTTCCAAAGGTAGACCTCTAAGTTGTATCTGGCTAGGCTTGGGGGGGGGGGGGGGGGAAAGG
>JAFBJU010000381.1:769119-830612 GCA_016785305.1 Colistium nudipinnis | reverse complement strand
GGGGGGGGGGGGGGGGTGTAAATGATTCCCCAAAAGCTGCCGCTTTGAAAGACATCCGTCTGATTTAGCAAATTCCCTTTCCTGAGGTCTCAGGTTAACTGAGGCTTGGAAGACTCATCTCTGCACTTGAGTGTTGTTTTAAAACAGGCCGTGGAACCTATCAACGATTCACTTTCAAAATAAATCTGAAGGAAACACGGGAACTGCTGCAATACATGCGAACAAAACGTTGATGAAGTTCAGGATTCGTAGTAATGAGAAATATTTAAATATGTAAATAATAAATAAATACACGTTACAACTAAAAAAAAGTACATGTAAGTTTATGCAAAACAAATATCGAAATTAGTTTTAATGAAATGTGCTTGAATGAATTAATCATTAAAACATTTAGCCTAAAAGAAGAACTTTGGCCTGTCATGCTTTGCTGTCATTCACTAATCCAGACTACTACCATCACTCATCCCCTATATTGCTTTTCTCTGAGTTAGTGCAACACAAACTTTACAATACAGCGATCCTTCCATTGTCATACCTGAGACTGATTAGACTATATTATCCATACACTCTCAGTCTATACACTTTTTAGTATCTGTAATCGTATCCTTTGTGTTATATATTATAATTGTCACACACCTTACAACACGAACGAATGTAATAAAAGAGAAAGAAATCGTGTAACACAGCTGTGCGTGTGTTAAGCATTAGCACGTGTGCATTATGTGCAAAAGAAAAAAATTACCTCACCCTCGCATTATGGGGTCGTCAGGTGCGTGTGCGCGCGCTGGCTGAGCGGCGGCCACGGGCACGAGCCGCCGGAGCACTCGAGTCAGGGACTCGTCCATGGTGTCGGATTCTTTTAAAGCTGGTGGCCGGTGGTTTTTGAAGAAGCGATAAGGCCTCGCGGTGGGTTCGAGGTGCTGCCCTGGAGTCGACCGGTCGCTAATGAAATGTCTCGGGGCGTTATGCACTTGCTTTTTATGCAGCGCTTCCTGTGGAACGCAGGAATTGGACGGACAATTCCAAACCGGAAATCCTGCGAGTGTTCGCGGCTGATAAAACCCCTGTCCCGCGCAAACACGCTCCATCCTGCTCCAGCCGCCATCACGAATCTGATTTTCAAGCACTTTTCTGTCCCCATTGTGGCGCAGGAACCAAGACTACTGCGAGATTATTGATCCCGTTTTTGTTTACTGAGCTCACACTGGTGTATCCAATCTTTGCTGCAGTGGCCGCTCGTGTAGGCCCATGTTTACAGTGGTGAAGGCCCCTGTGAGATCAAATCTGCCAAATTGCAGCTTGTTAAAGATTCTCTTTCCTCCCCTTGCCCATGAGCATCTTTTCTTTTCTTTTTTTTTTAGCTGCTCACTGATATCATTTCTGTCCCTCTGCCACAATGAGAATGTGTTTGCAAACTAGAGAAGCCACATCTGTGTTGGTCTGGATATTCAACATATATAATCTATACGTGGTTGTTTTTATTTAATGAAATGGCATTGTAGAAAATAATAAAATGGATAACAATCAGTTTGAGGAGACAAAGTGCCTTGTGATAGACTTTGTTTCCCAGAGGTTTGGATGTTGTCCCGATGGGGTCATGCTGTTGTGTTCCTAATGTGAGCCTAAAAAGCTTCAATGGTGGTCGCTGGTAGTCAGACAGACGGCTCCTCCTCTGCCTTGAAGCTGAGCTTGATTAGTCTGACAACCAAGACTCATTTGTCATTCTAAGTGTGCGTAGAAGCACGTCACACTGTCAAATGTACATGCAAACATGTACACAATAACTCATACATGTTTTTTTTGTATGTGTGTGTGGTTATGGTCCAGTGGCGGGGATTCAGAATGGAATGTGAATCACATTCACGATGATAAACAACTTTTTTTATGTTTTTTTCTTCGATACAGAGATATAGTTTCCTATATGTAAAGACATAGACTGACCGATGGTCTGACCATTCCTGCATACAAAGCTATATGAACAAGCTACTACTTGCTTAGGAACCATGGGAACGTTTAACCTCAGAGATGCAGACAAATACAGGCCGAGACACACTAGTCTAGGCTGATTGCTCAGAAGGGACACATTAGAATATAGGATGCAAAATCAGTGTTTGTGAATAAATTGTTGCTGCATGTGTGTGGCTGTGTGTGTGCGTGTGGGCGTGCATGTGCGTGTTCCTCTCCCCGAGGAGCTCTTTTTAATTCTTTGAAATCAAAACTTGGCTGAGACAAACAGAGGTTTGCAGTCGTTGTTCCAGATTTGTCCCAGAGAAGATGTAGGGGGGAAAAAAAACAGAGGCAAAGCAGCACTTCCTCTTTGAGAGGAAGCGGGAAAAAGCTGTTGGAACAAGATTGCGGAGCCTGCACCCTTGGAACAATAAAAATCTCATTCGGACAGGAAACGGATCTGCGTCAAAGAGGGCCTGACAGATTTTGCTAAAGGGCAGTAGCAGTGACCCTGGAGGGGGCATGAACAAGAGGGCAGCTGTGCACAACAATAACGCCATGACAAATGCTACAACCGAAAAGTTCATGCAGTAAATTGGAACACATTGATTTCAAGTCAATAATGTGTAAAGAAGTCCACTAGGGATGCTTGCTACAGCATATATACTCCAGAGAAATCACAGCACATAGCGGTGAGAGATTTCACACTTTATTCATTTGCATGTCTTTCCAAAGAAGTCAAGCCAGACTTAATGCTGTGTGATTGTGTTCCTGGTCTACAGCCGCGCAGAAACGTCGCAACTTTTCCTCACACTTTGAAGTACCCCAGCAAGTTGAACGCATTTATCATGTGTCAGACAATTGTCAGACAGTAAATGTGGGGGAGACAAACCCCCGTGATGTCAGATTCGGTCATTGCTGATTCACAAGTGACCCAGGAACCAGACCAGAGGCGTGATGTGTGTGTCCATGCTGAGAGGCCAAACGGGACATCCTGTTGTTCAAGGCCCTGCCACCATAGCGCCACTTCCCTGTCACCTTCTGCATGAGACAAAGCCGAGGCATGCACTCATATACGGCCCTGCAGGAAACGAAATGTCCTGCTCTCAGTTGACTTGAACAGTGAACAGCAATTTTTGAATATGTGTTCATTTTGCGCGATCAACATAAACCTGTGACTGTAATTTTTTATTTGCTTTGCAAAACCATGCAACCATGTAATGCCCCTTTTAATGGCCTTTCAGTCTTTCCGTTCTCCTGCTGCCAGCTCTCCTTGTCAGTCTGTCATCAACCGTGTGGAGAGATTAGGAAGTTAAACGTGTTCCAACCAAACTGTGTCTCACAAACACGTGACTCTGATTAAGCATCGTAATTCAATTCTCCAGTCCGAGGCTAATGTTTGATATATGTCACGGTCGACACGGCTTTGTCAGATGTGCTCCAAGGTCTCCCAAGAATTTTTCTTTGAGGCCGCGAGAGTGTTAAGTGTTGCCACAATAATCCAAAAGTATTTTCTTTAGCATGCTCCAGAATAATCAAATGTTCTTTTCGGAGTCCTTTTTTTTTTTTTTAAAGCAAGGACCCTGGTTTCGAGAAGATATATAATATTTCTTGGCTGTAAAATTGATCATAGTATTGCCAACTTTTGTGACGGCTTGTCAGCAGCAGTACGAAACATTCTGCTTTTTCCTCACGTGTGTGTCATTTCCATGAGGGTTATCCTTAGATTTCCTCTGTGTATCATTATCCCTCTGCTGCAAGGGTAGCCTAAACAGGAAAGTGATACCAGCATGAGAACATAATTAATTTCAAAAACGGTTAAAGAGACATGAAAAATGTATGTTTAATGTATGTTTTAATAAATTGTCAAATTATATATCCTTGACGTAAAAGAGCTCATAAATAGCTTTTACAGGGTTCAGCCTACTGGTCAAAGAAGAGAAATGTGGTTGATGTGGAGATTATTTGACATGATTACATTACACTTTGTCATTAAGGAGATGGGTTGGTATGTTCAACATGTTTAGCATATGATGTGTTTAGCAGCTTGGTTTAGGGGATACCTTTGATTACATTTATTCCTGAAGTGTGCAACAAATATCATCATTCTCTAAAATTATACTTGCAAACCTTTATTCTGGTGCTACGTGAATGTTCAGGAAACAACTAAAGTTTGTAATGTTAATCCTCTGGAGAACACGACCAATAGTGACTTATAGATCATCCATCAGAAAGCTCCATCAGATACTGAGATATTTCAGTCTGGACCAAAGCAGAGCACCGGCTCATATAGACGCAGTGTTGGTGTATCCCTTCTCGTCGTTTGCTGTGCTATGTGTCACATTAATGACCAGAATTATTGTTGTTACAAAGAGGCCAGAACCTCTAGGAAATATACAGTAAAAAGGCCATCAAAGCTCCATTGGAATCCTTGAGAGTCCGGAATTAAGTGTGCAAAGCGATTGTGCTTTGCCTGCTTATTGTTTACAGTTCCCCCATGCAGAAATCTGGTCAAAGCGGAGAAATCATTCATTCGAATCAACCACTAACATGTCTGCACTCCTCTTTTCTGTTGCGCTCCTATGCTCTCTCTGCTTTAACTAAAAAGGGCTCAACATGAACCATTCTGTCTCTGCAGCAACTGAGCGTGCCCAGTCGATTTCCTAGACTGTTGGCTGCCTGCCAGTCGGAGCAGCTCCAGTGACAGCCACAAATGTAACATCCACTTTGACTCGTGACTGGAGGCACACGGCATCGGAGGGGGCAGAGTGACACCGGGGTGGGGCAGAGAGGGAAGGTTTCTGTAGTGTCAGACCGCCATCTGCCTCCGAGCTGTCCTCGAGGAGAGAGAGAGTGCACTGCTCCATTAGGAGTACCCTCCGCAAACATGCTCGACTCATGTTATGCTTTATTAACAAAATTGACAACATCGCCATGGCTGAATCGTGTTTGCAAGTAAATGAATTAGCATCTTATTACATCTTGGCGCTTTAGCTGCTTTTTTTTGTCAGTTTCCTTTCACATGCAGCCATGTGATCACATGTTAATAGAGACATGTTGATGGTAGCAGATTTAAACAATCAATTAATGATCCTAATTGTGGATTGATGAATCAATTGGACAACTTACCCCATCATACCAGTGGTAATCTGTATAATGATGTTTAACCTCTGCTTTTAGCCTTGGATACAGTACACATTTGTGTACAATCAATTGAGTCACATTCACTTCAACGACCTCCTGAGCAAACACAAATAGGATACCTACCTCTCTGGACCGTGGATCATAGCTATTCACATAAAAAGGAATATCTCTCAACATATCTAGCGTTGTGCTATATTGTGTATTGAGCTTTTCTCAGAGCATGGGTGGATTATTGATTTGACCTAAAGGGCACAGGCCCAAGGGAATGGGGAAGGGGGGCCCTTGGCCGTAGCCTCTGCATAAAGTCAAAATCATAAGGCTCTGTTAAAAGACACAAAATGGCCCCAAAGAGACATATGACAAAGGGAATGTGATATTTCTTTAACTCTGGGGGTTAATTCTGGGAATGTTGGGGGGCTCTAAACCTGTCTTTGCCAAGGGGAACATTATCTCATGCCTGTCCATGCCTGGGGCCCATCACAGCCAAATTGTGTTGCTTCATTGTGTTGCTCATTGACACAAAAATACTATTTACTTGGCAAACGACTTCGTATGAAATGGATTTTGCCTTTCCTACAATGTGATCTCAGTAACCTTGGACAGAACATTATTGGCAACTTGAACAGTGATAGTACAACTTGACTGCATTTCGAGATTTGATTGAGAAAAGAAGGCAAGCAACCCTTTCTTAAATTCTCCTCGTACATGATTGTTGTAGAGGAGAGTTGCAATTCAATCAATGGAACAGGCTGGAGAGTACATTTATGAAAAAGCATGACTATGTTTTGATGGGATGTTTATGAGAACCATCTACAGTATGTGTGTGAGATCAGAGCCCAGATCTGCCACGCACCTCTGTAATGAAGTACAACACTGTTTGAATTGTTGTACTGTATATAGGGGAGACATAAGTGGACCACAGACAAGGAATAACAGTCCAAAGCCGTCACTTTCTCATAATGTTGTAATGATGGGTTCATTAAAAAGGTATCTAGCGCACTAACTGAGCACAGATGGCCAAGATGCAATTATGGTATATCAGGCACACTCTGGAGGCAATTTATGTCAGACCACAGCTGAAACTCAGGCAGACTGCAACCGCCTCGACATTACAGTTATTTGATCTCCTGTCTGTCTCCAGTTGTACATGAGATCCAAAGCTCCACTGCTCTTGACATCCATTTAGTATAAATTATTTTCCCTATTGCTATCGAGAGAAAATCGGAGCAAATCAAAAGAGACAGTTTGTTCAGTGTTCTGTGAATGTGCCTGCCAAACTGTGGGGTAACACACACGGGGCATCCGATTCCTTCACCTCCACGGATGGCGAACAATCAAAAAATATATCCATGGGTTGTCGATTGCTTGTCCAGCAGTGTCAATCATTTTAATAATAGAGTGTGAAAGTTTGGCCCAGCATGCATAGCTGCTCAAATGCTTCAGTGAAAAAGGCCTGACAAATGGGCCTGTGTGATGGGGCCTGCAGCTACTTCACGCTGCTGCACGCGGGCTTTACGTGGCAAGGAGCTCTCATAACGATGGAGAAAACGTGGAGAAAAAACTAAACTGTAAAATAAATAGGGGCAAAGGAGGGTGATACAACAGGGGATGGGAGGCTGAGCTCACATGCAAAATAAACAAGCTGTCAGCAAAAAGATACACCTTATGCAGTCAACCCTACCAGCATAAAAGAATGCACATAACTAGGTACTCGTCAGAGCATTGTACATTCCTTACAGCATCAGTTTTGTGATTACTAAAGAATCTGTTTTGGGGGATTTTTCATTTGCTGAGATTTACAGTATATGAGAGGCACAATGGCACTCTCGTGGCTGTATTCTAAATATGAAACCACAGCCAGCTTTCACTTAGCATTAAGGATAAACGCATGGTGAAGCAGCGGACCTGGTTCCATCAAAAAAAAAATGTCCACAATCTCACTACAGCTCACTTATGAACACATTTACAAATTCAATCTTTGAGATTGGTATGAAAGTGAATATCTTAAAAAAGAAAGGTCATTTAATGATGCTTTCACATACTTGTTTCAATTACACCAGTTGTTCTAAACCTGGGGACACCGATTCTTGACTGCAAGACGGACAAGTGAGAGTGAAAACTCAGAAAGAAAATGGTAGGAAATATATTTCCAGAGTGTTTGTCAGACTACATTTGGTTCACTCAACTTCAAATCGTTCTGCTGCTGACAGGAGTTTCCATGTGATTCATTATAGCAGGTTTGAGGTCTTTCTGGAGAAAAGTTGTGAATTTCCGGATGTCTGTTCACGGAGAACTGGGAATCGAGCTTTCCCCAGGAGAGATTTGGCCAGTCACTAATAAAAGCCTGTACACGTAATGTTGGTGAAAATTCAGATGACATCCCGTCTGTAACAACGCAACACAATGGAAGTTTCAGATGTTTGGAGCTGTGGAAAGACACATTGTTTGTTGAGCAAAATGAGTTTTAGTTGAAATGGGAACAAAGTTAACAAATATGTGACACACACAGAACAACATACACACACCGGCCTTCCTTTCAAGGGTCACTTTTTATGTCAGTGTGTGGGGACTGTGGGGCTTTGGTATGTGTCCGGACCCCGGCCCTGTGACTGCACACAAGGACAGGCCTGCCACAGGATGTGATGAGGGTGTGGTGCTAGCTTTTCTCATTCTCCCACAGGTCCTTGGACACATACAGGACATACAACACACACACACACACAAACACACACACGCACACACCTACACACACACACACACACCTACACAAACACACACACCTACACACACACACGCACACACGCACACACACATGCACACACGCACACACACACAGACACACACATACAGAAACACGCGCACGCACGCACGCACGCACGCACACGCACACACACCTACACACACACACAGTTGTCAAGTTGGAGACTGCTTGTGTTACTTCACGCACGGCTATGGAAAATATTCCCAATGAAATGCCACAGAAATAGTGCTGATACCCTCTCCTCAAACGTGTTCATTCACAAAGACAACAACATCCACATGAAGTGTCCTTTCCCACCTCATTGCTCCCCTTCGCAGGGCTTTATCAACTTGTTTTGAATTCCTTCACCCCTTTGCAGGAACTACATACCGAGCCTTGAAAATAGCGGCTAAAACAAAGAGAGGAAGTGATGTGAGAGCCCTTCCTATTGACTCCCCTCTGAATTTATCTCAATCCTGCAGGCTTGCTCTCCCGCTCAGCCGCACCCAGACCAACGCTCAGAGAAAAAAAAAAGTATAAAACGTTTATCTGCACACATTCAGTTCCCGCCATTTAACCTTAGGCAAAGCAACAACTTTCAATCGCTGCCCTTCTTTTATCGTCATCGTCGGAACTTTCACTCCGTCTTTGAGCCTAAACCAGCCTGGTTGTGATTAGTCACCTCAACAGGGCCTAACTTAAATATCTCCACGACCCCTTGACGTAAATGTAGATGTATCGGTGGTGAAAAGTGGAGGATACATCTGTAACATGTGTTAGGGTGTTTTTTGGCGCTTGATTCAATGCAAACCAGCTGTGACCTGCAACCTCTGATTCATATGCCATTCTGCTGTGGGGACTGTGGTTGGCAACGGCGGTATACCGAATGTCTGAATGGCTGAAGGAGGTTGTCCCACTTTGAATATGCAGTTGACAAAGTCTGTGGCTTCCCCTCCACTGTTTATTTTGTCGTGATTCATTGGAATGTGACGAATGTTGGTCATGCAAAGTTCTTTTTTTGGTAAAATATGCAAGCTTTCCCATAATGGAAAAATACCACTTTAATCATTGCCAGTGTACAGGTAGTTACAGTTGATTTTATGATATATTTACGATACAGCATGAATTAAATGATTGTTTTCAAGTGCAGTCTAATGTGTAGAATTCCTGTCGCTAAGGTATAGCGTGTGCCTTTTTTAGATGTTGATGTAATGGTTCTGTAGGCAACATTAGTCGGGGAATAGGGGGTGGGAGACAGGAAGCATTATTTAGTTACTGGCTCAATCTCCAGAAGCAGATCTTCCGGTCAACGGGTGCTTCCCTGCGTTAACACTACAATAATACATGAGTCACAAAATAGGCTGATAGATGAGATGAACAGGAGGCAAGGGCAGACTGAGACTGAGGCGCTAAAGCTGTACAAAACCCCACTGTGTAATATTTCTTATTTCTAGACATAAAGAGAGATACATAGAGAATTATAGAGAAATCTCTAGAGCAGAACTGCAAAGAGTGTGGTTTGTATGGGAAGGGACATAGACTGGTGTTCTGTAGCTTTTCTAATAAAGCGACAATGTAGTAACATAGATACCCTTTGTTGTGTTTTTTGCAGGAGTACTTTTTTACAAATAGTTCAACATGTCCAATATGTTGCGTTGGCCTGGAGGAAACCGAAGGACAGGTCGCAATGTCTTGTAATGATCGACCCTGCCACTTATGTATTTTGAGAACCAAAAATGTAAAAATAAATAAATGTGTTCCTCCACGGCCACACGTTACACTGGGTTGCATTCAACAACATAAAACAAGCTTGATGACTGGGTTTCCTGCTCTATCGATGTAGATATTTTTGTTTGTGTCTCTTTACCTCTTAATCACTCTTTTGGATCTCTGTCATTGGTACCATCTGCACCGTTTCCCAGTATGTAATGTATACACTGAAAAGCACATTTCCCAAGAAACAAGATCTCATTGAAAAACATAATGAAGTGCTGACATTCCACGTAGGGAAAACCCCAACGGTTCAACCATGCTTGCACATGAGCACTCGCACTAATATGAGTTCAAGAAGCTACCATGTATGAATACATATTGCACTGGTGGTACGAGGCTGCGACTATGACTCCCGCCTCGTGCTCCTGCCCCGAGGAGTGCGGCGAGGTTCCCCCTTTTAACAAGTCTCTGCAGGCCCATCCGTCTTCCCTGGGAGGCTGTCAGTCTGTGTTCAGGGATTCATAAGGCAAGGTCTCACATGAAAAGGCGCCATCAGAGGCTACTGGGCACAAAGGGGCCCAACATGAATGTCGCTGTCACAGAGCTGCTGCTCAGCTGTTGGATTCCACAGGGCTAAACTACAAACTCGTCTCCACCCGTTGGTAAACAAATCAGTTTCTGCTCCTTCACATCCTGAGCAGTGATTATAACCCTCTATTTATTTTTTATTTGTAGTATTTACAATGCATAAGAAAATATGTAACGTAAAGGAACATATATTAGCATGTTCAAAGATGTAATAACAGTCTAACTATTGGGCAAGTGTGGACGGTCCTGTCTCCTTAATCACACTAATTTTTTGTGTAAGTGTAATTACGCCCTGGATTATGATAACTGCATATTCTAGACCATGTACATGTTTTAACTCCACACGGATCACAGGGAGGATGACAGGAAGGACAGTGGACCAAGAAAAAAACCGGAGTTTACATTAGTCCATGGTATTAGATTGAGGGAACAGAAAGGTTTGGAGTAAGTTTGGGAAAAAATAAAAATTTAAATCTTAGTTAAGTTCCAATAAAGCGAAAGTAGTGAATTCAAAAAAGAAGTTTGTGTTCAGTGTCAGCATTCAGCAACTTGGCAGGTTTGTTCAGTCATGATTTCCTGAAGACATTGATAAATATTTCCTATAAAGGCTGCATGGTGAAACAACCAATCAGTCCAGTGAGCTTGAACAGGAGCACATACGTCCAGTCACACATTTGTACAGATGGTGTGTGTAACCATTGATCCCACAAGATCCACAAGCAGTTCTTATCAGTCAATCGGCTATCATCGCTGTTTGTGGGTGTGTGTGTGTGTGTGTGCGTGCGTATGCATGAGCAGGGGTGGGGGTGGGGTCAACGAGTGAAAGAGGGAGTGTAAATGAAAAGGATTCCTGGAGACATGAGGTTTAAAGGTTGACAGTGGTTTCAGACACTTCAAGTTCTCCAGCTCAGTCAGGAAACGTGAGTCAATTAACTGTTACGTCAATGCTGAGCCTTTGGAAGCATCTATTGGATCCACCAGTGTCACTTTGCAGTCTTCAGCGGTAGCATGATGAAGTGTGTGTGTGCTGAAAGTAGTCTCTGCTTCTCAGTTCAAGATAGTTCCTCCACCTGAGCGGACGGGATGAAAGTCCTCTTTGCTTTTGAAATAAATGAACTGATTATTACTGATTACTAACTACTGATGCACACAGCTTTCTGAAAGGGCTGTTATTTATGATTAACTGTAATAATTGATTTATTCATGTTAATACAACCTTCACTACTGCTTTATTGGTTATTATTGAAGGGATGAGCTATAAATGACAATAATAATTGGGTTGCCAAAGTATGGACAAGTATGGCCTTTGGTCTTTTCAGCTTGACCAGTTACTCTCTAGTCCCGCAATGAAAATCCTAATTGTCTTTTCAACATCAGACTCCTTTAATAAAAAACTGAAGGCTTTTGTTAATGGCCCATGAACATTAGATGTGTTTTACCCCTCTACATAACAGTAGGAGAGCGGTGAGGTTGAAGAAAATCCGTAAAATTATAGTTAAAAAAAAACAAAACAGGTGAAAGGCCCTGTAAAGCAAAGAGGAAATCAAAATATGTTGGCCAATAACTCATATTGGACATTGTGCATTATGCAGTCAGTTCAACCATTGTTTAAAGATAGCCCAAATGAAACAATGCAATGCTCAAACAAAGAGAAAGGACTCTTCTACCACATGCACATGAGTTGCAGTCAAACTCTGGTTATGGTCTGCTGGGAGCTGGTAAAGGACAGCCGCTGGAGCAGGTGGCTGTAAAACTAGCCCGGTATTTGTTTGGCTCTCGCCCTCACCTGCTGTTTGCTTTCCTCCTTTTATTTATTTTTGGGGTTTCCTCATTTCATCCTTCACCCCTCCATCTGTGGCAGGTTGCTCTCGAGGCCCTCTCACAGCAGGCTTTCACAGATGGTGGATAGATCATTTGTAGGTTTCACTACTGTTTCTAATCCCACTGTAGCCCACTGTTTGCTTTGTGTCCAAGATTTAACGAGAGTAAAGCTTCTACTCAAGTTGCTCTGATTACACCTGTTGGACGAATCTGACTCAAGTTCCATGTGTGTTCATTTAGCTTTAAGACCAGAAGGACACTCACCACATACACCTACACACACACACACACACACACACACACAGACACACACACACACACAAGCAAATACGACTGAAAAGGGTCATTTACCATGAAGGCCACCACAGGTGTGTTTGTGTGTTCCAGTCCTTTCACTGTTTCCACTCTTGAAAAACAGCTTTTATTTTGTCTCAGCAGTCATCTTGAAACACTCAGTGGTTCTCAGACTATAGTAAAACACACATACCCGCACGCACACACATACTTTTCTCTGAATGTATTTATTGCTGTAGTCACAGCCCAGTGATTTTATATCAGATTTGTTTTTTGGGATTTTAGAAATAATAAGCAACACTGAAGTTCAGCCTCATTATCTTTCACAAATACAACAGTGTATACCTAATGTACCCTGAAGTTTTGCATATATGGAAACAAATCCATGATGTGTCCTATATCATTTAACCCTTTTGATATTTAGGTGAATATGTATTATTGCTGTGGGATTAATGAGTCTGGCTTTGGCCAAACTTTGATGTTACATCAGGTCAGTCCTGTCTTGGCTGAACTGAATGCTTCACTGGAGTTGAATGTTTGCCATTGTGAAAGGTCCATGGTGGATAATATGTTATGTGTTAGGTTTTCATGGTAAAATTTACTTGAACCATGCAACAACAAAGAAAAAAAAGATAGACATTCATCATTCATTTTAGGCCTCGGCCTACGTACAGCCTGGTGTCTTAAGGCAAAAACATGGTGACATTTTGGGTTTAAGACTAGTTTGGATAGTACCTTTGCTGTGTGATCTTCCTGGCTCTGACATGACCTGTTCTGTATAAGGAGGTTAGGGCAATGCACTCTTTTGGAATTCTGGGAGTATGTGCTCTCGGTAACGTTCGCCACCTGAGAGAGGAAGACAGGGGTGGATGTTGAATATGAAATCATTTCCTGCTCAGGGTCTGAATATAGTCATAATGGGGTGCAAAGGGGATGTTTACATAGTGGTCAAAAGGGGCTCTGACACAATAGGGCCAGCCCAGATCATGTTTGTTGGATGATGGCAAGCATTGTACTGTTGATCTGTATACTCTCTCTCAATCTCAAAGCTTAGCTCCAATTAGCCCTTTGTTAATCTGTATTGTCCAGTTGCATGCCGGCATACCGTCGTTCCTATTTTGAGAACTTTTTTCAGCTTTCTGCAGGGTGCCACAGGCACAAGAAACCACTTGGAGAATGAGCATTGCCTTTTGTCATTCTGTCACATCTGTGGCTGGAACAAAATAGAGTGCAGATCTCTGTTCACGCAATTGTACATTCAAATGTATTTGGTAGCCAGCACAGAACATACGACAGTTTACTTTCATACATTCGAAGATGCTGTGTGTGTGATGTGACAAAACTGTGGAAAGAGCACAATCACACACATATGCATATACATAATATTTACAATAATGTTATCATAAGTAATAATAAGGATTAACGTTTATTTGGGTTATTTGTGCCTTATTTTGGATGGATAAACAGGGTTGATCATGTTGCAAATAGAAGGAACACCCCTTTGTCATCATCCAATTCTTTTGGCAGTTGGCATTCTTTAAGTTACATTACTGCCACCCTCTGGTTTACCCCATCCACCATTTCCTGCCCTGTTTTCACAGATGTTTTTTGACCTACTACATTTTTTGACAACAGATAATATAAGCTAATCTCGTATATTTCCAGTCCCCCTTACATCCCATAACCTGCATTAATAGAGTAGGATTTGCAATAAGAATAAGTCACACTGACTTTAGTTGCTCCCTCTCTGATTGCAATTTAATTATATCATTCAACATTTGATAAGAGCTCAATTCAGTTATGAGATCAATTAATAGATCGTTCAGTGATCACTAATCCGATTACTCCATTAAATATTAAATCTTATGTCGCAAATTAATTCAAACAGGAAACAACACTTCACTACAATTTACAATTGTACAAGAATGCATAAAAACCTGTAGACAGTGGACAAACAAAAGTGTAGTGAGTGAGTATTTTTCATATTCCTCCAATACTTAAAAACTTACTATGTTCAGAGTTGGACCAAATCAAATAAAAGGCAGTGTCCAGAGGTGGTGTATGAATATTTTCCTCTTCCCTGTCCTGCAGCGCCATCATCTGGAGGAACTCTTTAATTTGGGGAAGAGCCCTGACAAAGTTGGCGTTTACTAATATGGCCACATACTACTCATGCATTTATTTATTTTAACCTCAATCATTTGCTGTTGTGTGTCTTACAAGTTATGACCATTTGTGGTGATCATTCTTCAGTTTGTGTGTGACGTCAAATGTCAAATGTGTGACGTCGTCCCGTATCACATGGTTTTCACCACATCTAACATGAAAGCAAAAACAACTGTGATGCACAGAATCAGATTCAAACCATCAATTCTGGGGCCTGATGTGATCTCTCTCCCTCACTTTATTATTGTTGTGTGTAGATGTGTAGACAAGCATTCGATGTGTTTTTTATTCTTCTATCTATGAAGCCACTAGCTTTCCTTAACTGATAAATTGTAATTTTGTGGAATGATTTTTTTTATGACAAATCTAAGACGGGGAACACATGATGAAACGGGTCTACTTTAATTATATCACAATCACTTCATTGTTGAGCATTTTCATCACCCCACTTTTTATCAATTAATATGTGTTGTTGTTGTCTCTACTTGTTGTGTCCATTAGCAATGGATGTAAATGCAACGTTTGCTATATAGTTTTAGTAGGTGGAAATGACTAAAGTTACAAAATAAAACTACTTGAATTAATTAATTTTATTAATTTTATCGTGGATTTGCGTTCGTGGACCCGGCATTCGAGAGCCGCATCAACCCTACCTCTGATTGGCTTATCCTGATACGCTTCCGTAACTATGACCTATCGCAACGCTCTATACCTAAACCTATCCCTGAGCCGTGTCTCCTTCCTAAGCAAATGAGACGCAGTGTAGAGGCGGGTCAACACCCAGCTCTGGTGGGAAGAAAATAAAGCCGGTGTGTTTGAGTTGTGGTACAAGTTAGCATTCTGGCGACTCCACAATGGACAATATCTCGCCTGTTTGCTCCACAGTCACTCCAGAAGAAAGTGGACCAGATAGCTGCAGCTGCTCTTCGACAGCAGACGGACTGGCCGACGCTTTCGGAGACCTGGCTGCCCTTTCGGTCGAGGTCGATGAGAGAAGACCGACGTGTTTACGGTGCTGGTGAGCTGAATTCACGCGAAGCTGATGTTAGAATAGCTAGCCCAGCTAGTGTGGTCGTCTGAGCACCAGCTCGCCTCCCTCTCCTCTAATAAGTGGCATGTATTATCGGGGGAGCAGGCTAATGTTATTACAGAAAAGGCTCTGCACTAACTGAGACATGTCACAGCTTCACGCCTTCAACTTTCCTCCCATGTAGTCGCCCTCAGAAGGTGTGTCTCTGTCCTTTTCTTCCGCCACAACCCCTTGAGGTCTCCACGTGTCTGTACGTAGTACAGCATCCTGCAGAGGTGAGCTACTAATGTCAAGGTATATGCATAACGCCAGTGGAGGAACATTCAGACCCTATTACACAGGTCAATTTGCACAATGGAAATATACGACAAAAGCCAAATGTGTGCTCCACATGACTTGGTCGAATTCGATGTAGCACTAAAAAAAATAGAACTACTTGAAGTACACTAATACATTTGATGGGTTTTCCACACATTATTTTTCTGGTTTAGTTCGAGAATCATGTGTACCCTGTTATAATGTTTGTTTTCTGTAACCAGCAGGGAAAACATCTATTTGGTTTTGTAATTCTGCAACCATCAAATTACTTTATTATCTATGAATCTGGCGTGAATTAATCATTAACTTTATTTGAGTAAGTGTACAACATTGAGACTCAATTGTTTACACCCTTTTTAAGGGAAAAAGGCAAGCCAGCCTAAAACAGTTACCAGCACATGTTTATCAGACATAGGTGGTTTTAGATGACTTTACAAATCTCTGTTTCAGGAGAGCAGAGTACTTCGCACAGTGCCTCTACTTGTTGCATGTTTGCCGCCAGGAAAATGCAATGTCATAGTTGGAAGGAGATTCAGTGAGGAGAAGTAAGGAGTCATTTTGTTGTTATCAACATGCTGAGTTCTCAACGTCAAAACACCACTCAACACGCTCCTAATCCTCTGTTATATCTGCTTTTGTCTCCATTTCCTTATTCACTAAGACACCCAGAGCTGGCTGCAGTGTGTCGGGACAGCAGGACGCTGATCTTGTTCCCAGGCCCCCAATCCCAGAACCTGGATGAGTTAGTGAAATATCAAGAAACGGGCCCTGTAAAACATAATGTCATCATCATAGATGGCACCTGGAGCCAGGCTAAAAACATGTTCCTTAACAACACACTTTTCCACCTGCCTAAACAGGTTTGTTGAATTTTGAATAATGAGGTTACGGTTTAGGGGGAAGAAAATGGCAAGTTTAAAAGCATTCGCTCAATATAACTTCACAACCGTAAATAAAAGGTGTCCCAAAAAAGATTTGCTATGTTAAATTAAATCATAAAATGTTACTGGTGATGGAGAGAAGTGTCCTACTGTCTCAAGTGTCCAATGGACTACTTGAGACAGTAGTCCATTGTACAGAGAAACTATTCCCACTATATGGCCTTTAAGAAGGCCCACTAAACAAGCCAACATATTTCTGCTCCTGTTTGTGATTTAAAATGCCTTTAAAGGATGTTTGATTCCTTTTTTTTTTTTTCAACAACCGCTTATTCAACTTGCTTCAAACCTGGATTGAGCTGGGGACCCTGGGAGGTGAAGTGTCAGATGTGACGTTGTTATTCCCAAAGGGGTTATTGTACGGGCAGGCTTATATTTAAAGGGCAAAAACGTGTTTTCCTAAATACCATTTCCAACAGAGTGGTAATACCGGAATTGTGAAGACTGGGTACATCTTTTTTCTTACCAGGTGCAGCTCAATAGGACTCTTTCAAGTCAGTACGTGATTCGCACACAACCCTCTAACATCTGTCTGTCCACGCTGGAAAGTGCTGCTGTTGCCTTGTCCATCCTGGAGCAGAATGACAACATTCAAGAGGTAATGTGTCAAAATAATTCACCTCACAACATGTACCCACACATTTGGTTAAATAGGTATTAACATTTTAATAACTTGGCTGATGTTTTATTTAAATTGTATTTGTATGTGTGCACAACCCTGAAAAATGGTCTAAATATTTGCCATCCAGATAGTTAAGCACACAACCATTCAGTCAGTGTTATATGGGATCATGGTATCGTTGAATGTAAAAATAAATGTTTAATGTGGAAACATCTAGATGTGAGATCACCTTAATGTGCTGCCCTGTGCACCCAAGCGAGTTAAGTTTTGTTTTACAAGCACTGATATTTATTATGTGGCCCCTTCATGTTGGAAACCATTGCTTGAAAAGAATATTCCACAGATTCAGTATTTTACTCCTGAACCGGCAGTTTACCCAAGTAGATTTTGTTTTGATTGACAACACTGCTGTAAATCCATGTTACCATATATCTTCGTCTTTCATGTTTCACTGCAGTTTGCAGTCTTTTTGTTGCATTACTACCTTCTGTTTTTTTCTGTCAGTCTTTCCTGTCTTGTCCTTCATCATTTCCACATGTGTTCCATCAATTTATTGTGTCCCCCTCTGTTTAAACTTAAACCCATTCCCTATTTAGTTTTTTTTGTCACACCATAAAACCCAAACATGCAATGTGATTGTTTTTATTATAAATTGTCCAGGTGCTGCTGAAGCCCTTAAAAGCCCTGTGCACCTTTCAGCTGCAGCATGGTGCTCAGATTCATCACAGCAAGGAGCATCTATTAAAGAACGGCATGTATGACAAACCCATGCCAAAGAACAAACGCAAGATTAAGAGGATGGAGAAGCTTGTCACTGATCACAACACCTGCCCAAGATGAAGGAAGGAGTGCGCAGAGATAAGAGGCTTGACTCACCTCTATATATTCTGCAAAGGACTGTATCCTTGACGTGTAGCACCATCGGGGTACACACAGGTTCACCTCTGGACTTGAGGGATTTTTTCATAAGTGCTGGAAGCAGGTAAATGTAATTTATGAAACCTGAAATTCTAGTGTCAGATGTTGAAAATAAATCTGGTTTCGTACCTTTGTGGTTTTTAAAAGTTTACATAATTCCTGTTTGCATTTTATAAACCTAATGGTGGTTGTATTGACAGTATATGGCTGGTCAAAAGTGGAAGGGCTGATTTCACTGCTTTCGTCATGATTCAGATAATAACAAAACAATTGTACCAATATTGTTGGTACAATTAACAACCAAAGACACTTATTTAAGTATTAAAATGCATAGGTCTGTTTCTCTGGTCTGCCGATATAAGCCCTATTCAATTAAATATATGTAGATCATTTGATACTGCTGGAAAGTACCGAAGTGGGATATAATATGAAAAATAAAGCCATATTGTTCCTATTTGTCTCAAATCGTTTTATATTTTGGTGGTATGACTGTATAACGGGTTTTCAATTAGACACAGTCTGTTTAGTTCCTTAAGGGGTCTCCCCTTAAGGAGCAATTTCCGCCTGCTGCATCATTAGCCCTCAGTCCCGTGCTATTGCTCATGTCTGATACATCCCACCATTGTGGATGTATGTATGACTCAACAGTTATTCCGGAAATCTGAGGTGGCCAGAGTGTACAGAAATGGAGAAAGAGCGGGCCCTGATGTGCTCCTGTGTGAAGAAATAATGGTACATATAACCAGAGGTTCCCTGACCACCTTGGCGTACTCACTAACCCACCTAAAAGCTTCTAGGAAACCAATAATAAAAGATCAGGATTTGTTAACAGATATTAATTGAATGTGGTTGTTAGTTAAGTTAGTTATTAAAAACATGCAGCGTAAGATGCATTTCCTTCAGAATTTGAAACTGTAACATAGCTGAACAGATAGAAAACGGGGAATTGTGTAGTTTCATTACAGAACGTGGGTACAAACTGGTCGGTGTTTTTTTGTAACGTGCCTGTTCGCAGTGCGCATGCGAGTTTCATGTCGGCCCGGTCCCTCCGCCATCTTTGTCGGCTACCCCATTGTTCAGTGTGGAGACAACAGCGGCGGTAAATCACTACATACTGCGCAATAAAACAACTTACCGGTGTCACAGGCCGCTGCTCGCGACCGTCGTGGATTTGCTCTCCGGTTTGCGACTTGTTCTCGGCCAGCAAGTTTAACAGAATGGACGATGACCAGCCCAAAACCTTGTAAGTGTGTCTGCGTTACCGTTAGCAAACTACGAGTATTTGTCACGTAACAGGCAGTGGTAGCACTTCACACAACCTTATTTTCTTTGCAGTGGGCACAGAGGTCTAAAAACATTTCAAACAAATATCGTTTCATACAGTTATTTGGTGTAAACGGTCTTAACCATTTGAGCGTGTGTTGCACAGTACAACGATGAGTTGGAGAATCGTCACCCCACTGGGGTTAAACGCTAGCTAGCTAAGTCTAGAAAAAAACCTCAATAGCTGATAGCACGCGGCTGTCCACACTGCTGGCTTCAGAAATCAAATGTGTTGAAGTGGAATTGTTAGCCGACTAACCGCCTTTTGTGGGGCTATGTGTTTGCCCGATGATTTTCAAAGATTGCCAAACGTATCGGCGACTGACGATGGGCTGCAACACGTTAAACTAGCAGGTTTTTTCAATAGGGTTTGGTATATCATCGCCTTCTCAGCCTCACTTGGGCGAAATAAATGTTGTTGCCGAGGCCTCTGAGCATATTATGTGGAACGTAATTTTTGATATCGACACTCTCGTTTATTTTCGAAATGCCGATGTTAATATTTTTGGTGGTTCTTTATTACCTGCGTCAGATTTATTTAATTATATTTAAAGGCGTCGAGGTAAAGCAAGGTCAGTAACTGAGATGTAAATAATAACGTTCGACCCAAACGGCTCGTTTGATAGCTAACGTTACAGATTCAACTCTCCACAAACAGCCATTAGATTACGTTGGCTCGTAATCCCCATGTTCTTCAACGAAGCTCATTTATTTCTACACATTGCTCGGTGCCAGGAGGTGGGTAATTGTTGAGTGCTTGCATGTGTGTGATTTTGGGCATTTCCACACGCACTGTTCTCTCATGATGATATTCTCGGATTATTTTCATTCTGAATACAGGGCTACAGCAAATAATTGTTATCGTTGACATAGCTGTTGGTCAATTTTAGATTTAGCTTTTGTAAACAATGTTTGTCTTTGAAATGCTAGAAAATTGCAAAGAATTCCTGTAGACCAAAGTGACATTCATGTTTTGCCTGATTAATTTTACATCATCTACCACATATTTATTGTTGTATAATGAAGGTAAATATCAGATGCTCACTGTTCAACAGAATAGTTGAAAAATAACAAAATAACGTGCTATTTGGCCTTCCCTGATATGTGTTCTACTGAGTGACATTCTAGTTGCAGCTGTAGTTCAGCCTGTTCTCTCATGACAAAACTGTTATGGTTCATTTTACCAACTGTCTGGGTTATCAAAAATGTGTTTTTACAATGCTTTTGTGGCTGATATTTGTCAGTTTCAGAACATATCCCCTTTTCTGGTATCTACACAACTGAGAAGAACTTTGGAAGTTTTATTTTGACAACTCGTGGGATTTGTTATCGTCTGGAGGTGCAACAATGTCCATTGCATTCTCCTAGAATCCTTGTTAATTGCATGTATTGTTTTGTACAATCATTAAGCAATATATTCAGTCAACAACTTGACAGAAATAGTCACATTTGAGACACTGAGTTGTTGCTTGTGCTCAATCATGTTAAAACAAAAAAACGCAATGCAGGGTAAAGTTTAAAGGCAAACTTGGATGGATACAAACATCATTTCGATATGTTGTATGGGCACTGGACATTATGTTAAAGAGGTTGCAGTTAGAGCTACATGCATTACAATTTATTGTTTCTGCTATCAAAATAGTTGCTGACACACACACACACACACATTCAAGTCAGGCTGTATTGGTAATTACAAGTGATTTTCCCATATTTGTTTGTGTTTATATTTAGGTATGTGGGGAATCTGTCCCGGGACGTGACAGAGGCCCTCATTTTGGAGTTGTTTGGCCAGATTGGACCATGCAAGAGCTGTAAAATGATAGTAGATGTAAGTTCAGTATGGCTCTTTTTCCTATTTCTGAGAATACTTAAACTCTCCAACAACAGTGCTCTTTGTGAGATATAAATTGGCACCTTGCTTCCTGCCCTTGCAATCTAACTTTGCTTCCTCTCTGATGTTCACCCTGACCTATGTAAATCATTCTAAAGGCAAATGTTTTTTTTCCCTGAGGTTTAAATGATAACCACATATTAGCTATGTTAATTTTCAACACACAAATATAAAATAATGAAGATTTTTGACAAGAATTGCATTCATTAACGTACTAAAGGGTTGACTGCTCTTAGTGTGCATAGGTTTTTTTCATGGCTCAAATAATCCCTGTAATATGCCTAGATCTTGTCAGATTTGCTTTTTAACTATTTTAATGCCAAATGAGCCAAATAGATTTCCCAATAGTAGCATCCAATACACAGGGACTGACTTTGTTTTTCTTGTGCTCCCCAGACAGCAGGTCATGATCCCTACTGCTTTGTGGAGTTCTATGAGCATAGACATGCCACTGCCACAATTGCAGCCATGAATGGTCGGAAAATACTGGGTAAGGTAAGCTATCATAAATCCTGGGTGAGTCAACTAAGGCAAGGCTGGGTGGGCATGGTGGAGCTGAAGAGGCTGGAAAAATGTGTATCTTATTAAACCATATCTTACCAATGTCACTTCCCTTTTCCACATCACATAATTAGTTGTATTCCCCTGGGCACTCTCTGAAATGACCAGGGTGGAAACATCACTGATCTCTGTAATCTTACTTCTGTAAAGAGTCAAAAAAGTAAATGTAAATGTAGATTTTGTTTTTGATTTTAACTTTTTCTGGGTTTCTTGCTCTCTTCTCGTATTAGAACATTCCACTGGAAAGATCATCAAGCTGTAGTCTTAGATTCAAGACCAGACCAGAGTAATTACTAAACTTTTTTTATGTATTCTGCCTTACCATGTGTTTTTTCTTTATTTACAAAAGGGATATATTTTGACATATTAAATTAAACTCATCGCCATGTTTTGCGTAGGCATTGAATTTTTAATATAATATATTCTTTTTTGCATTGTTTCATGCAAACCCATGATGACAGGCATAAAGAAAAAATACATATGTTTTAGTTTTCATTGCTCAGCAGTTAATAGAGATAGAGAAGAGTGCCCATGTCAAATAAAACATAATGCATTAAAGGAGCCACTAGCAATGAACTATTTGAAATACAGTTCTCAGAAACCTGAATTATAAGCTTAGTAAATTTGACTTTTTAAATTGATAACTGAGTCTTATACTATTTTTTAAGAATTTGACCAGTTAGGTAAAATAAGTATTTTTAAAAGTCTCTTAATCGACTTTCCATGTGTTGCGTTGGTCATCACCAATTATAAGCACTCCATTGCTAGTCATTAGGTAAAAGTTTCTAAAGCGGTTGTACTCTGCCTACCTTACAGATTTCGTTTTTTTCCAAGCATACCTCGTGAACTGATACTAATGCAATGTGTAAAAGAAATGCTTTTGTTTTGTCCAATCCCTTTATATCACCAGGTGTAGTCAATGGGCAGAATGTTTAAACCAATATTCAACTTTTAAGATTTAATAAGCTTTAAAAGCAGGATTCTTTGCAGATGTCATTACAAGTGTAACTCATAAACATATAACTCATTGTTATTTACATTTTCATTTACACAGCTGTAAATAAAGTGCCATTTGTTTTTAATTGTCACATCATGCTCCATACTGTCCCTGTATATGAATTAGTTTTCAATGGCCCTGCTTTTCTTGTTATATGTAAGATTCTCTGATCTACTTTACATAATTGCTATTCTGTCCCCCTACTTACTTACTGCTGTGTGTTCTTTTGCAAAGTTATTTCCACATAGAATCCACATAAGAGCAACTTCAAGAAAAATTCATTCAGTTGAAAATATTTTATCCTCAACAGGTATTGAAGGACCATTTGAGGAGTATAACAAGTTCGTAAAAATCACTTGTTTGTAAGTCCCTTGTTATTTGGACCTTACTTCCTTCAGTTTTACTCCAAATTTGTACTGAGACTGAAATGTTCCTGATTATGAAGGGGGAAACCTTGATATTATCCACTGTATTTTTCTGTTTTATTACTGAATACTGAGGTATGTACAATTAGATACTGATCTATTTTTAATAGTGGCTTTAAGAACCCAAGTGTGGCATACAGAGACCAGACCAAGTAAAAGTTGTGTGACAAAACCTCTAATCTCAGAAAAAAGCACCTTTGTCCCTTCTGCAAGCAGGATTTACATCTCACCTTTGTCATCTTCCTTGCTTTCCACATCTATTTCTCTTGCAGGAGGTGAAGGTCAACTGGGCAACAACACCAACTAGCCAAAAGAAAGACACAAGCAGTAAGTAGCACATCTTAATCATAAGAAACACTATCACAACATTGAATGCTCTCTTCTTGGGGCAAGACTTACATGTCAGAAGTGGAATTTTCTTATAATTTGTTCTAAATGACACCTAAGTGATACCGTATAAAATACATGTATGAACTTGTGTTACTCTGTTATTTTAGGTCACTTCCATGTCTTTGTCGGAGACCTAAGTCCTGAAATTACCACAGATGATATTAAAGCAGCTTTTGCTCCTTTTGGGAAAATATCGTAAGTGAATTCATTTTCTTACTAGTCTGTGCATATCGTTTTCAAGTTCATTTGTTAATTCAGCGGTGCATTGGCGTTTTTATTATACATATTCTGAATACAGTTTTCAGCCATTGATGAAGACACACGTTACAAAACTGTGTTTGTGTGACCAACTTAAAATGAGCTACGATGATTTACACCAGGGGTTCTCAACGTACACAGAGAAGATCAGGGGGCGCTAGAAGAGATATTTTAGAAAGGGGGCTTTTATATGTTTTTGGTGGACGTCTGTTTTATAGGCTATGTTATGTTGTTAAATCTAAGATTTGAAAACAAGAGCAAGGGAAAGTCCATGCATGTGTAAATTAGCTTGGACTTATTTTGTTGAGTAATAAAGTGCTGCTTGATAAACAAAATTACAGCACTGTCTTTATTAAGCGTTAAAGCAGGGCATTAAACAGCTCTGCCTCTAATAAGCATTAAGCATATGCAATTAAGCATTACATGCTTTAGGTCAGGGTGCCAACTTTAGACGCCTGGCTGGAGTGAGATTTTTATATTGTAGCATGCTGGGAACAGTGTGTGCGTGGAGATTTCCGATCACTTAATGTTGGGATTTGTGTTCTGATGTGTTTTATGCCAGAGATGTGTAGTGGAACCATGTGATAGAACAGGTGCGCTGTTGGTGACCTAATGCCTGCTGCGGTGTGTCTAGTGTGCATCTGATGGCTTCTGTTGCCAGTAATATCCCCTGTCAACTTCTTGAATTGCAAATCTTGAACTTGCATGTGTTGGCGTGAGAATTGTTTAAGCAGCGTGAGAGTCTGAGTGTGATACAGAGTGAAAGTGTGAAGTGGGAGTTGGCAATCCTGCTGTAGGTATGTGATATTCCTTTTATTTCCTTACAAGCAATATAGTTGCGAGGTGGCACGGAGTGGGGAAAAAAACAGTATTATATTGAGTATCTCAATTTTGGATTTGTGCCTTCCCTGACCAAAGCACAACTTCCAATGTGCTTATTGTGTAAAAAAGTCGTCTCAAATGAGGAAATCTCTGATTGGTTGCAGCCAATGACACCATTTAAAGGTTGAATCCCAAACTTCCTACTGTTGCATTTGTTTAACGCTCTTGAATAACATTTCTATTTTCATGGATTTTTTTGCACCATGGGTAAAGCGTGTTAGGGCAGTAGAAGGTAAAATCAACAAAAAATTATTTACTGCTACTGTATAATATGTATTAATATTTAGAAATTGTATTATTTAACTTAAATCACAATGAATTTGAGTTTTTATAATACCATAATATAGCAGCCTTATAATAAGGAAAATAATATAAGAATTTAAACACAAAATGATTAATCATTAATTTGTCATATAAATAATTAACACTAATCATAATAATACAAATAGAATAAAAATCTGAATTAAAATCAATGGAGACATTGAGCCTTATTTTTATTTGATGGGGCGGTAAGGGACCTGGATAGGGGGCACTGACCGAAATAGGTTGAGAGCCTCTGGCTTAAACTAAAGGTAGAGGTCTTCCTGGGTCCCCTTAACACGGAGAACTGTGATTGGAACCTGTTCTAAATCATTCTACTATGTTTAACACCCATTCATAGTCTACAGTGAAGAAAATATTAAATATAATTATTATTCTACTGCTTCCTGCTTTGTGTATTTCGGTTAATTGCATTCTAAATAATGTGTAATGAATATCAGGTCTGCCTTTGGATTTATTTTGCATCTGATCTCTGTATTTTGTTATGCTGCATATTAAAGTTATTTAAAACGTAAACTGTCCGAGTTAAACAACAATGGGTTATTGACGAATAGTGTGCTTCATCTGTTCACAGGGACTGTCGAGTGGTGAAAGATATGGCCACAGGTAAATCTAAAGGCTATGGCTTTGTGTCCTTCTTCAACAAATGGGTAAGTGTATTAGTAGTGTATGCGTGTTAAAGGACTTTAAAAACATTTGAAGGTTCTGTAATGACTTAGTCAAAGCCGAGGTTCACAGTAACACGTTTGGGGTCAGTGACCCAGAAGTACTGAACTGTTTGTCTCCTCTCCTGTCTAATCAGGATGCAGAGAATGCCATACAGCAGATGGGAGGCCAGTGGTTGGGAGGCAGGCAGATCAGGACCAACTGGGCCACAAGGAAACCTGCTCCTAAAACTACAAATGAAAGTAAGTTCACACTCATTCCATTAAATAGATAGACTTTATTTCTAAAAGGTCTATCCATTTCTCTCCAAATCTCTGGCAGCTTCAGGTAGTGCACTATAGACAAAGTGGATATACTGTAGACTCTCAGTGAAAGTACTCTGTTCAGTAACTCCACTTCACCTAGGACCAGACTGAAATACCTCAAAAGCTGTCACTTGGTTTAACATTTAGGCTTTCCTCGCAGAATACATTTGAATAATTCTGCTTTACTTGCTGCCGAATCATGAAATTTAGTTAAGTTTCGAGTGTGCTGTTGATGGAGCCTTTTTTCTCACAATTCAGTGCTTAGAATAAATGGGACTTCTTATACAATATTAAGACATTATATATATTATATATATATATATGTGTATATATATATATATATATATATATTACTCAGCATATATTACTATATATACGTATATATCGTAATTTATTATATTGACATACCAAAAGAATCCGTCATACTCTGTTGTCTCATTACCAAGTTACTTAATTATCCAAAACAGTGGATTTTTTTTTGCCTTGTTGTAGCTAGAGTACAGATGTAATTATTAACATACCCATTGGCCCCAGTTGGTTCAACAGGCCACTGGAGGAAAAAATACGAGTGTAAATAATAAAATAAATGTTCCCTGAATTTCACTCCATTTTCAGGGTCGTTGTTTTGTCAATGCTGGCTCACTGGTCACACTGCCGTAGCTTACTTGGTCAGAGTCAGTGTTAATATTTGATGAGCAATCGTGCCAGAAAAAAAAACAACCTCTAAATTTCTGAAAGAAAGAAATGCTGTTCAAAAAGCAGGGAAAATAAAGCAGTATAGTTTGGTAACATATGCCACCATCACTTGTGTAAAGTTGTTGTCATTATCAAGTTAATTTGGATGGTTCGGTGCACTTGTGGGGTCGTTCCTCTGCCAGTGCCTGAATACCAGCTCAGCTGGAGCCATCCTTCGTTGAAGTTTCACTCCTTTAATCCAAGATCATTTCAAGATGGTGAGGCAGCAGTCAAGGATGTGCGCCTTCAGCTGGATTTAGGTGGTCAGGTTGTTAGTGTTCGGTTGGTTGGTTGGTTGGTTGGTTTCTCCAGCTCTTGTCTCTCTTCTGCAGCCAGAACCACACATCTCTATTAACTTTCATCTGATAGATCTTCTAGATATTTTTGGCATGATTTTTATATACACAAAAATAAATACTGCACATATTCTTACACATTTGTGGATTTTGGCTCTGTCAAAGCTGTTTAAATACCTCTCTTTCTTAATCATTGTCAAGTCCGGGTATCATGAGTTAGCAATAAAGAAGTTGATAAAGAAAAGTGGAAAAAAAGCGCTGAGTTGTAATGGACCATGGAGTGAACTTATGTCTGAGCATCGTATGTGTTGCTCGAATAAATGTTGGTGTCAAATTTACACATGTTGTCATTAAATTTACTTTTAATTACTTTTTTTTTTACTAATGTGTTTTGTGCCACACTATTGTTGTCTTATGTGTATGTTTGTCCTGTCAGTTCTAAAATAAAAAAAATATGTGATCCTCTCTGGTGATGAAGGAAAATCAAATACCAGAATTTTCCACTTAAATTACTTGAATTGTTTATGTCCATTTACTTATCCAATAGAGCCAGCCTGCAACCGGAATGGCATAACACCAGTCCAATTTAATGTCTTAACATTACTCCTGATCTGTTTTTTTTTCCCATACCATGGAGATATAGATGCTGAAACGGGAAAATACTCATTTATTCACTTAAACTGCAGGAACTCTGCACAGTTGTATATAAACTGCTCTGTCTTTTCATTTAGCAACCAATACCAAGCAGCTGTCTTTTGATGAAGTGGTGAGCCAGTCAAGCCCAAGCAACTGCACTGTCTACTGTGGAGGAGTCACAACAGGTCTCACAGGTGTGACATAGATTATTTGAGCTCAAGCTACAGGTTTCCATGCATTGCTTTTATATGAAATATTAACCGTTTTTTCTGCCCATAGAACAAATTATGAGACAGACCTTCTCACCCTTTGGCCAAATAATGGAAATCCGTGTTTTCCCAGACAAAGGTTACTCATTTGTGAGGTAAGATAATAAATATATATCTGTACAATGATAGGATAAGATTACTTGAAAATAATAATAATATATTCTACACTCTCTTATGTGTGCAGGTTCAACTCTCATGAAGCAGCTGCTCACGCCATTGTTTCTGTAAATGGCACATCCATAGAGGGTTATGTTGTTAAGTGTTACTGGGGCAAAGAAACGACTGACATGGTTAGCCCCATTCAGCAAGTACATGTGCCACAGGTATGAATAAGGATCGTCCCCAACACGATATCTTCTGTAAATTAAATGAAACCCCTGGTGGTGCACTTGTAACCATGCAGTTTTCTTTTGGCTGTAAGAACTTAACTGCTGTGTGATTTGCGTGTCATTTGATATTCTGCTTCTTAAAATATTATTCTGTATGTCAGCAGAACACAGTGAGCTTCGCAGCACAGCCCTACAGTCAGTGGGGTCAGTGGTACAGTAACACACAGCAGATTGGTCAATATGTGCCCAATGGATGGCAGGTGCCGAGTTACGGCGTCTATGGACAGACCTGGGATCAGCAGGGTTACAAGTAAGGAGGAAAAACCTTTTGTTAATATTGGATTTTTTTTTTAAATCAAATTAAAATATATTTATAAAGCCCATATCCACACATTTGCTTCAGGGCTTAACAACAGATTGTGACATCTTCTGTTCTTAACACTGAAAGGGTTGAACTTGTTATCTTTTAATTGACAGACAATCTTTATTCCTACATGTACATGATTTATTACGAGGGCCTCCACTAACAAAAAATCCATTAACAAGAGCTTCCCCTCTCCAATAATGTTGCTGTGATGCTGGGATCTTTTATAGTTTAACCCTGCATTTTTTTGCTGCCTGTCTCTTGTTAAATATTCATTGGTTTGTAGATTCCTTTTAGTGCATACATTGAATTCCTCAATGAATATTACCAACAGAACCTGGTCATGGTGTTTGTCATTAACTATGACTAAAGGCTACATTTTCTGCTGAAGAAATATTTTAGTCAGCATAAGAAGTGCTGAGATATGTGCAGGTTGTTGATGATGACTTTAATGTTGTGTTTATCTATTGGCAAGACATATAATACATATGGTCATTGCTCTTTTGTCAAGAGATCTGTTCCTGTGTGAATAGATAATGAACATATAGTTTTCAGGGATTCAATTAAACACAACTGCTCTGATTTGAATTCTCCAAATGGGACATGCTGGCTCACTTCATTTAAAATGTTTAAGCAGTCAAAAAGTCATGACCCACACCATCATGACCGACTCATAATATGAAGGAATAATTGACTTTTCTAAATTAAAAAGGAAAAACTTAGGTCTGCTGCTTGAATACTGAGAGGTGCATTGGCATCTTGTAGTGTGACTAATGAATTAAGCAACGTTTTAAATTGTGTACTTAAATGAATATGTATATAAATGTAAAATAATTATGATAAGACAGATAGTGACTGTTATTGCATTTTAACAGGTTATATTTCCCGAATATTTTACAAATTAACATTGATATCACTAGTGATGCTACAATTCCACTCTACACAGGTAGATTGTCTAATCTTAATCTGACTAATTCTATTTTTTGTTTCTGTCTGCTCTTACAGTCATTTACATGCTGGTGCTGGGTGGACAGGAGTAAGTGCAGTGAGCAACGGGGGCATGGTGGAGCCCGGGCAAGGAGTAAACGGCACAATGCTGACCAACCAGGCCGGCATGAGCGCTGCCAGCTACCACACCCACTGATCACTGGAGCCCTCTCTCCAAACCTCCGAGGTCACAAGGATGATACTCTGTTAAGGAAGAAGTACATTAGATGTGCTCTCTTTGTTATCACACAAAATTATTCTCCGTAAGGCTGGCTGGTTTGCCATTTTTATCAGCCTGTCCAGCCCATAACCTCGCCCACTGCCCAAATCTGCCAGTGTTATTAACTATCCACTCCAGATCACTTAAAAACTGTTAATACAGCTATTAATAATGCACTGTTGCATTTCATTATTTGGTGCACACCTGCAGATCACTGGCCAAATGTAAATTAGACAACATCAAGATATTTCCGACAGCTACAGTTTAAGTTTAAAAGGAAGGGATAAATTAAATCTTCAGTAAAACATTTTGTTTGTTTTCAGCCCCATCAGAGCCAAAGAGCACGGGCAGAGATTTACACCAGTGTTTAACAATCATGCAGGTAGGAGAGGCCAGCAACTTTGCCACACCACATACTCGATAGTCCATAGTAATGCAACGCAGCGACAAGACGCGTTACGAGTAAGGCGATTTTGGTGATTTTGGCTTTTCTTTCTCAATTTGAACATCTTGCTCCCACTGTTGTTCTGTCCACCTGTTACTAACGTGAAACACAAGTCCAAGCAAGTTCTCAGGGTGTTGTTAAGTCATTCTGTGAAATGTAGGGAATCACTGAGTAGACATAGGCAGGTAGAGGGGAAAGCGGATGCCATATAAAAATTAAAAAAAACAAGTGCGCTCCTTCACTTCATCTCCCTGAATGGACTGTACAGACTGAGTCCAGTCTGAGGATAAGAAATGTGTGTGTGCTTATGTGTGTGCATGAACTGATGCTTTTACACACAAGACAATGTCCAGTTCATCTAACCCCTGAGACAGAAAGGACTGCGCCACCCTTTTTGCTACAGATATAATCGAGTGTCATTTTCTTCCCCTTTTTTGTTTTGAGCAACTTTAAAATTATGACATTGTATAAAGAGCTTTTGCCTTTTTGTCGTTTCATTTCAGGACTGTCTTATAAAGAAAAGTTGCGGTGACACCATATGACATGTGAAACCTTTTATGTTCATTTCTGAAACACTAAGTGGCTGTCAACTGTCAACCTTATTTTTTAAAATTCGATTTTCGCTATCTCAAATAAACCAATCCAGGGACTACTGCCACTCTTACCTTACGTTAGGCAGTCAACTATTGCACAAATACTTAGTTATCTTTTTTGCAAAATTTGATTGGTAGGGTTTTTTTTTTATGTTTTTGCATTCCACCTTCTTTTGTAATTTCATTTGGAAGTCTGTTTTTATGTAAATATCCAAACGGTCTTTTCAATTGTACTGAATCTGTATAAAGACAACATGTTAATAAATGAAGCGTGCTTGCTTCTGGTTGGGGAAATTGATTCCAGAAATGACTGTTTGACAGTAGCATCCCTGCCCAGTGCTGTTCGGTGTACAGTAGAGACAGTGCAACACCTGATTCTTCCAGAAGCTTAGTGAACAAGCAGCATTGCTATATAATGCAAAAACATTTAGACTGACAAGTAATGCATAATTTAATTTATTCTGTTTAAACCCGAATGATGATTGTTTTGTAGTTTACGAAACAACCTCATGAAGATCAGATATTTGCACTGAGGACACAATTTTTTTATGTAGTTGACAAATCCATTGTGTTGCCTTATTATCAAAGAGTTTCTTTTAATTTGACCAAAAATCATCAGAGAGAAGGCCGTGCCTAAGAATGTGTTCAACCTATGTTTTGGCTAGGGAAGTTTGTGTTGACGCTTTAGTCACATGGTTTGTGTTTTTGCTTTGTCCCATTAAAATGCTGATGCTTAAAGCAGCTCACATTTATAATGTTTGCATCTGATGCTTAAAACCAGCTGGAAGGTGTCACTAAGTGTGATTGACTTATTTACAGCGCATACCTGTGAAGAGAGAGATGTCTGAATACACGTAATTACACTCCAAGTGTTTTTCTCAAAAAAATGCTTGGTAACATCTAATATCCTGTTTTTCTGTATGGCTGCAACCGCAACTGATCTATGAGATATTCATTTTGCATGGCACAATTTTGTGAAGTGATGTCTTTAGATGTTTTGTTTTACTAAAAACACATGTATTTAGTTTGAATCACTGCAATTTAAGATTGTGGTAATTTTGCTTAAGAAATTGTTTATTCGAGATGATGAGGAGTGCAGAATTAAACACAGATAGATAACAGTTAACATTAGTTATATTAAAAGTATACTAGTTTAAGCAAAAATGAAGAATTCAGTAAATGTCCTTAAAGCTGAGGCTCATGAATATGAGCAGTAAGATACCATGTGTGGCCTACAAGCTGAACAAAATATATTCTGTTAGCCTAGTAAACAGCTGTTTGCAACGTTTGTAGTGATTGCTAAGGTCATGGAAATCACTCAACCAAAAACAACAAGGCCCACAGTGCAAGAAAAAGGATATCAGAGTCAAGTTTTAGTTGCAAGAGACTTGGCAACATGGACGGAATAGAAAGAGTCTAAATGAATGTCACACAGAGCAGTACTTGTAGCCCAGTCAGCCCTGCACAGGATCTCATCACACCCACTACTCAAATGTGAAATAAGAATATTGTCACGTCTCCAAATTATTTTCACACATTTTCAGATTTTTTTTTTTTTGTCTAATCTTTCTTTTAAACATTTTTCATTTCAACTGAACACTTTAAATTATTTTATGTTTCTAACTGTTTGTTTTTCCTTTTTGCGAACACGGGCATCAGCATACGTGAACTACAGCTCCCGTGATCCATCGCCCGCGCCCCGCCCTGTGCGTCCACTGTCCCCACCTCTTTCCCACGTGCTCGTCTCCGGCCAATAGAGAGTGTCGTTACAGGCGCAATGCGGCTGTCGGGATGTAAGGAGGAATGGCGACGGTCGAGGCGGCGTTGCAACCCAGAGTGCAGCTGGATCCGACCAAACACAAGCGCTGCACAGGTAGTAGGAACATTTGACCCAGAATTCCGACACACACACACACACACAGACACACGCACAGGTCCGAGAGCTGCAGCCTGTAAACACAGGCGCGACGTTCTAACATTTGACTGTTAAACTTAGTCGTGTGTGTCTCTTAAAGTTGAATCATCTATTTTCATTTAAGGAAATTAATGTTTACACGCAGTTTAACGTGCAATCACGGCAATGGTAACAATAATCGAGGACATAAAAGCAATAGAATGCACCGTACAGTATAAAACGATGGGGACCATTCTACTAAAGCACTTGCGTAGGTCCCGTTTTTAATAGTTTTAATTGAGCGTATGTTTAAATCATTGAATTAAGATTCTGCCTGCAAAAACACGCGTTTATTGTCCAAAAGGTGATCGCATCTTTACAAATTAAGTAACAGGTAGGTCTGCGATACAGTTAGCATTCTTCCGCCTGTCTTTTAAGCACACTTTTGAATGCAGGATTTAGGAGTAATTTTTGCATGGTGGTTTTTCAAGTCAAATATCGGAGCACTTCCACAGCAGATAGAAAATAGAACAACACACTTAAAAAAAAAAAAACAATAACACAAAATTCCAATGGAGAATCAAGGTGTCATGAGTCTCGGTGTGCACCTGCACAAAATGACCACAAAGAGACCAAACGATACACAATCAACATAAAGAGATGAACACATTGATATATATATATATGTATATATATATATAAAGCTATAGAAATGCACAATATTACAAAATTACCATTATAAAAAAAACTCGATGACAACAAATCAGTTTTGTGGTGTCTGTAGGAGGGGTGGGGGCTTTTTGTTTGGTTTTGTCTGTACTCCTGTCATCGTTTGTCAATGATCTGATATCAGACCATTAGTTAATTTCGTTGTTTCCTTTTCCATCTTTGTCAAGGTGTGAATCCCTGCACATGCAACTAAACTCTTAGTCCCAAGAATGGAGACTGAGATTACGGTGTCCTCCTCATCCACCATGGTCACCTCTTCCACCCTACAGACTCTGACCACTCAGGCAAACCTGGCAGAAAAACAGCGAGATAGGAAGCCCACGTCCACCACGCCCGCGTTCCTCTCCAACCTTGGGAGGGCCACTCTGCGAGGCATTCGCAAGTGTCCCCAATGTGGTGTCTACAACGGCACCCGTGGCCTCAGCTGCAAGAACAAGGCCTGTGGGGTGTCCCTCCGAAATGCCTCCGCAGCAGGCAGAAACAGGAAGAAATGTGCAGTGGAAGTCGTGAAGGTGATAATAGACAGCGAGGAGAGAGGTGGGAAGGAGCGTGAGGGAGGGGGAGTCTTGGGCGGCGGCTCAGGTGGAGGAGTGCAGGTGTTTTCCGTGTGCCACAGAGGAAGAGGGTCGACGGCTACACAATTAGGCTTTGTTGAAGTCGTACCCACCGACACTGCAATAGCGACGGGTGACGGCGCCACCCTGCTGACCCGCATCAACCTGGGCCGCTGTTTTTTGCCCTCTTGCAGGCAAGGTCAGAGGTCAAATCAGGGTGAGCCAGAATCGGAGGTGGCCAGCTCCAAGCAGTCCTCCGACAGCCTCTGCGTCCACATCAAGCAAGCCATAGAATGTCAGAGCCGAGCCACGCCGCTGACCTTGAAGAGCTCGGTCCTGGAGGGGTTGCAGGCCTCAATTCAGGCAAGGGAGGAGCTGTGGAGGCTGGCCACTGAGTCTCCGGGACCTCTGGTGCAGCGCATATCCAAAGACACCCTGGTGGTGAAGTGCCACACCGATTCCCACCATCCTCTGGGTCTGCTGCACCTTACTGTGGGTGCAGGTGGACTGTGTGAGGTCTCCAAGAGTGAAAGAAGGGGCAGAGAGATGCCGCAGCATAGCGTTTTCCACTGTACCTGCCAGGTTAGCGGCAGCAAGAGGAGCAAACCTGGTGTTGACGGAGCAGCGGGAAACTCCAGCTTTCTCCCATCTCCCGGCTCGGCCACAGCGCAACCCTGCCTCCACTTCCACGCCTGCGTGTGTGCTTTTGCAAGCAACGAGAAACTGGCTTCAGAATTTGCTCCCTTCATCAACTACACCCCCAGTGGTACGTTATCTGTGTCCGTTTCAACGTATTGTAAAGCAGTAGTTATAATAGCATCTGAAAAGGTTTAACAGTGGTCTCTCTAATGTATTACCTCTCCTAAGAAGCCACCACTAGAACACTTTCAGGCAGTGCAGTCTAAAACATCAGACCTGCAATAAACTCTGTCTTCATGATAGTAGGAGGTAGAAGAGACAGTACGAGGTGATAACCTAATTAAATTAACGATTAGAAAAATGAACAGTAGCACCTCCATTCCAATGTCTAGTAATTCATTGTTGAAGTTGACCAGTGATACCATGAGGCCAAACAAAGGATAGACATGTTTCTTTTAACTACAAATCTGGGTAAATTTTACATATTTGTAAATATTTACCTTACCCTTTCTCCTTTACTGTTTTTACATTAAAAGCAATGTGTCATAGATTTCACTGCTACTCCACTGTTACTGTTTTTGTATGCAACTACTGCAAATAAACAAATCCGTTCAGATGTATTCAGAAAACGAGATGAATGAGAAACATTCGCATTTGAAGATAGTAAGACATTAAATCAATGAATGATAATAAATGGAAGCAGTACAAAAGGCAGTTATTTTCCTGGGACTGAAATGGTAAACAATGTTTATTATATAAATATATGCTAAGATTAACTAATGAGTTATTTTGTTTAGTACAATCTATTGTACATTTCTCTTTCCATGTATTTCCTGTCAGGTAGTCAATCCAGTCCTGCCAGTGTTCTAACTGGTCGCAGTGAGAAGTCTCTGCAGCAGGCCGAAGCAGCCTACTCTCACCATAAAGGGAAGAAACTCCGCCTGGATGAACCTCTCTCTGGTACGTTCATCATGCAGTCATCAAAATGATCCTCAATCGATTTGCAAAGGCCTGACATTTTCCCAAGCCCGGCATAGGCAGTAGTTATTAGTTATAGTCATTATCGTGTAAGGGAAATTGTGTAATGTAAAGTTATTTTTTTATTTGGGAATGTTTTTTTTTCTTCCATTTTCTGCTGCTTATCCAGGTCCAGGTCATAAATGTATATGTTTTTGCATCGGCAGGTACCCAGGTAGTGGACGAGCGTACAGTGACGTTGGGCTTCCATCAGTGGCTGGCAAGTGTCACAGAGAGGATCCACCAGACAATGCACTACCAGTTTGAGGGTAAAACTGAAACTAAAGCCCATGGAGAGTTAAATGAGAAGATCGATACCACTCCTTTACCTGCCGGTTCATTTTTTGCTCTGATATCTCTCTGATTATCCTTTGCCTGGTTTAACAGTAGAATGGGAACCGTTAACAGGGTCACTTTTCACTTTTATCTTTTGAGTTATTGGTCTTTATGACTTGCTCAATCAGCAGGCCTCCAAGTCGGCATAAAGTCGATCAACATGGTTTAATGACCTAAAATGTATTAGCTTTCATCAACAGAAGGTGACTCCATACATGGTGGTGATATCAATCTGTTCATCTAACACTTGAAACAAAACAAATGTTACCCAATATGTTGAACTATTCCTTTAATAAATGAGCATTTTACACACTGCAGTCCAGCCCATAGGTTTGTGTTATTCCTTGCTTAATTCCTTGCTTGACTCATTAAGCGTTATTTATTCATTCATTTAATGTTCCTCCACCAGGGAAACCACAGCCTCTGGTGTACCACATTCCGCAGGAGTTCTTCAACGTGCTGCAGCATCGCCTGTCGCTCGGCTCAAAGAAGAGGAGGCTGCCTAACTTCACAACAGGTAGGAAAAAAAATATTACTTTTGTTTTGATTGACATATTTTTTTAAATAACCATTCAATGGATAAACATTTGTGTGCTCAGGAATCTAGAGCTTCTTATTCTTCTGTTTACGCACACCCATATTTCTCAGATAAACCCTGATTTGTCCTGAGACCATTTGATGGGGGGGACTGACCTCTTGTCGGTGAACCACTGACCCTAAGTTTGCTCTACCTCGAACGGTTGCAACAATAAGATAATACTCAAGCATTGAAGCATTTCATTATAAACAATCTAATATCATATATGAAATCATTCTTTTCTGTTCTTGTGATACTTTTCCCTCAAATACTTTTAATAAAATTAATAATTTCGCTATCATTTCACCAGGTTTTTTTGGTGCTAGAAATGTAATCTTCTTCTATCTCTGGAAAACAACAAGTATTTGATTACATGAACTCTCTTTGTCTCTTTGTGTGGATGTCAGCGTTCGTGAGGAATGATGGACTTCCCCTCGGCTCTTTCTCCAAGTACACATGGCACATCACCAATCTCATGCAGGTCAAACGCATCTTTGACACTCCAGAGGTAATAAAAACTCTCCTCACTGCTCGAATGGATGTAATGTCCCATCATGTCTGTTTGTCCCATCAATTGTTATAGTTTCCAACTAAACATTGTCCACTTAAGGACTGTCTTTACACCTACATAAGAAATAGTTCCCCTCCTGCTCTCCTTTTTTCACCCTCTCTCTGCTTCAACGCAGACTCTAATTGACATCATTCTTTGTTGTCAGACAATGAACACAAATAATATGTGTATCACACTGTTGGGCTGCAAAAATCGTTTTCATTTAATCATCATACCATTGTCTCAAAAAATCAGACAAATTATGTGTTAACGTTAACAGCTGTAATGTAAAATCTAATCTGTTAACAAATTAGATAATGTGTTATTAGTGTATTAGAAGTAAAACAGTTTTTCTTCCCTCCTTTCGTCTCTCTCAACCTCAATGTGTGCCCACCAGCTGCCTCTGGAGCTTTATCAGAGTTTTGTTAAAAACATTGATGGCTCTTATTCACGTTTTCGCTGCCCCGAGCCTCCACCTGAGCCAGAACTGCCAGAGGGCTATAGAACAGATCGGCCTCAGGCTATACGGCCGATGGAGCTCCGCACCTTCCTCAAAGTCGGTGAGTGACTGTTTTTCGATGTGGTCGCGCCAAGTTTTTGTATTGCATTAAAATGTCATGTGTCTCCCCCAGGGCCAGGCACGGCAGACCAGAAGGAGGCCTGTCCGTTTGTGATCGAATGGATCCCGGACGTTCTCCCCCGCTGTCAGATGGGAGAGCTACGGATCAGCTTTGAATTTGGCCACCAGAAGAGCGGTAAGCCGGAGTACTGTGAGAAGATGTGTGTGGTGGAGAAAGGTGGTTGTAACAAGTCAGACCCAACCCAAACTAAACACACAAAGGCTGTTGAACTTCTTCATGTGGTCATCTAATGGCCCTCCGATCCCTTGCATATTATTAATATTGTACAATATCTACAGACTGCAACCTATGGTTGAACATTTCTCAGTGACATATATAGAATATGACACACTCGTATATCCGTCTTTAGTATGCAAGTTACCGATAATCAATAGCATTGCCCAGTATAATACTGATGGACAGTATTTTTTTCTAGTCTCATTTGTTGTGGAGTCCTTGTATCAATGTTTCTCTCATGCTTGTATGACCAATAACAAAGTAAAGAAACAAAAAAAGAAAGTTTATATATTAGAAAACGGTTTATTTTTACACATTTGTCATAGACAGATTCAACTACCAGTTGAGAGTTTTTACATCTTTGAAGCCTGTTTAAAGCAAAATGGAAATAGAAATTGATAAGTGATTTTTGAATCACATTTGTTAACGTTAAGGCTTTCAAAGATATACTTTTGGCCTTGTTTTATTATATTTTTCTATGAAAGTATTTAGCACATCTAATGGATACAAATGGCTCTTTACTTTGAAGTGTTGAACACTTTTTACTTTTGCAGTTTACATGTATCTGTCAGTTTAGTCTGATAAGCTTAAAAAACAATACCCTGTTAAAGATTAACCTGACCTTGTTGCCAACATTTCGGTTCATTAGACTTGTGGTTCCTTGCCATATTTCATATCTCTATAATATGTTGCATTAATAAGACATTTTCCCTCTAAACTTAATTACATATGTGCTTAATTCCCAAAGAGGTAAGATTATCTTATACATATTCACCAGACAACAAAGAATAACATGTCAGACGTTAACTTGCATTTGCAATGAATCCCACAACAGATTTGAACGATAATGCCAATTAAACTTCCTCTGAAATTTCTTTTTAAGAAAATATATCTTACAACACACACAAAGTAACACAAGTTCATTCCTAAATGAGATTGACATTGTTTGGAATTCCACGAAACTATAGTTTACATTTATTTAAAGGTTTACCTTTTGTGTGGAATTATTTCTTGTTTTGACCAGTCCGTTGGAGTACCAAATATAACCAGCAGGTGGAGGCATAAGGCTGCCTTCACTGACGGGACGCTCCTCTAACAAAGCCTTTGAAGCTGAGGTTGTGGGAAAGTTTAAAATCGAACAGAACCTGTATTACTTTAAGGAAATCAGTGTATGCTGTGTCTATATCTGTTTTTCACAATTGTTCTGGGTCAGCCCTTCTCTCTCCTGAGCATCACAAAGCAGGAATTCATTAATCTAGTGTACTCTCACATTGTCCATTGTGTTTATCGTTCTCTGATGTCATAAGAGTTTTAGGGCAATGCACAGTTAATTGAATACTGTGAAAAATACACATTGCTTCCAACTCCAGACAAACAACCCAGTTAAAGACTAATTGTGTGCAAATGGAAACTTACAGTTTAACTCATAAACAATTTGACCATATTCCATTTTACTTGTTTGTTTTTACAGTGAGATATGCCATCTCTCTGTAAAAATGTGTAATTTAGTTACAACTCTATTATTATTATTATTATTATTATTATTTTATAATTCACTGTAGGAGATGCTGATTGTATTTCCGTTTCAACCAAAAATAAAAACAGTTAAAAAACAATAAAATGTGATGCTCTATCAGTGTTCTGTTAATGGATTATTTCTCATAATCATAAAACGGTCACATTATAAGTTGTGTTTCATGTCTTTCTGTTGTTTCCTCTTATTTTGGCACTCACCTGTCTTTATCTAATTTCTAAGCACTTAACTTCCTGCCCTCGTGTTTTCCTGTTCCTGTGATTACCTGATATGTCCCACCTGTGTCCAATTTTCTCCTACCAGTATATATACGCCTGTGTTTCTCTTCATCTGTTGTCAGTTGGTTTCACTTGTGTTCAGAAAATTAGGAAGAGCCTGTCTTAGTTTTTGAAATCAGTACATGCTGTGTGTTGTCCTCCTGTTTCTGGGTTACAAAATATACCCATATATAAATCAGGTTTCATCTCTTTCGTAATTTGTCTGGATCAGCCTTTCTACCCTTTGGGCATCACAAAGCAGCATTACACACTTGCTGTGAGATATATCACATCCCGCATGCATCCAAAATGTGACCAAATGCTTGTGAATTCATTAGGCTTACAAGTTAATAAAACCCCCGCCCCCCCCCCCCCCCCAATTACATGCACGGCTCAGAATAGCAGCTTGCACACTGTGTATCTACATCAGGGGTGTAGGCGTATAAAAAAAAAAGTGCCAGCCCCCGGACCTCATTCATCCCTCATAGGCCCCCAGGACATCAGTGTGAGCACAGGCTCTGCCTGCACACAGGGCCCTGGCTGCCAGACAGCTCTGAGCCACACATTTAGCTCTTGATATGGTCTGTCACTCACAGAGACGGGAGACACATCAATCCTCTTCTGGAATGAATAGCATGCACATTTGGTCAGGGAGACTTCGTCCATCACTTGGAAGATGTGTTAACGGATAGAGACGGCTCAGGCCTGACAGGAGAGAAACAAAGAGAGCGGTAGAAACCCGGTTATTGACCACAACGACCGATAACCTGGTGACACTTGAGCAGGGATGGGCAACTTTGAGGATAGGGAAGGCCGCAAAAAAAGGGTCCTCACTACCAGAGGGCACATTGTGACCATGCACTTACACCAGTAGGATATTTAAACCCTATCATTTAATGAGCCAACTATAGCATCTCATTTAATGAACATTACTAAATATATTCAGGCAATCACAGTTTACTATACCAATTTCTTGGTATACTGTAACTGTAAAAACATTTTTTTAAATTGACTCGTGGGTCGCACAAAGTGAGGGCAGGGGACCGCCAGTTGCCCATCACTGTTCTAGAATCATGGGCCATGTGACTTTACTCTGCGTAATACTGTTTGAGATTTTATATGGATTTAATGTGAGATTTGGGAACAAAATGTTAACGTCCTCCTTCTCCAGCAAGACATTTTCCATAAAATTAATCACTTATTCATCTTAAAGCAACACAATGCAGCGATTTTATCTCAAAATAACAGCTCTGGAAACATTTGGATATTGCGCTGACGAATAATAGTCAAAGTGCCTCTTCTATCATTATATGACCTGAATTTATGTTGCTTTGCAGATACACTGAATCACACCTCATGGTGGTGCCAGAGGAAAAGTCAATACCATATGTGTGTAACAGTGCACACTTTCAATGAAATCCATCTCTTTGCTGATAAATTTTAGTTGAAACATTGTTCTCGTCCCTCAAGCCCGTTATGCTTGTAAGGCAGGAACTCATTTTTAGGTTTAGGAAATTCTCACAACCTCATGTCAGGTGGATTATGACAAAGTTCATAGCCAAGGAACCTACGTGTGTCTCTCTCTGTCACTATTGGATCAAGTGAGTGGAGGCAGCCAAGACACGGCCGACTATGACTGCACATCTGTCAGCACCAGGCGACACATGAAGCACTGAGCCGACAGCTTGCTCCTACCTCTGTCACTCCACATCATCTACTCAGAAACCCTACCCTCACTCCCGCCCATGTTTAAACAACGCTGCACTTGTTGTGACCGTCAACCGTTCCTCTGTGATACCTAGAAGCCGGGCGAGTGGAACACCTATCACAGATGTTTTATTTCACATACTAGTGCATGCATCCTCTCTCCTCCCACTCACTGGAACATGCTTTGCTTCATGAATCGAGTGTACACTCACATTGTCCGTTGCCTTCATCGTCCTCTGATGTCATAATAGTTTTAGGATAATACGCATAGCACAAAGTTCGAGAGCAATTGTCTCCAAATGGGAACCTACAGTTTAATAAAGCTCTAAGACATTATTATAATATATTCCGTCTTACTAGTTGGTTTTTACAGCTTTAAATGTTTTGTTATTATTATTTGTTCATTACACATTCGTTATCCCCTGTTCTTCCACAGTGGTTTCAAGGAACACTGGGGGGAAATTACTGAATCAAATGTAGTATAAATTAATTAAAAGATGGAGATGATAATGAGGTATTCAGTTACAAATATGAATCAATCAGAATAATAATAATTATTGTTGTTGTTGTTGTTGTTGTTGTTGTTGTTGTTGTTGTTGTTGTTGTTGTTGTTGTTGTTATTTTTATTATTATCCTTTTCTTATATTTTGTGATCCTTGTATATTTTTTTACCCCTGCCGGTTCTTTTTGTCTTTTGAGCTCTGCCATTAGTCTTAGTACTTTATCATGTCATTTTGGATTGAATCTATGATTCAAGGCAAATGCATTCCGATGCAACACATTCTATCCCCTATGCACTGAATTGTTTTGATAATTTAAAACAATAAAATAAAACAAGGAATTGGGACACCTCGCATTGCACAAAAAACTTTACTTTGAGTTTTAAAGTGGGCCTGAAAGACCCACACAGACCAAAAAGTTCCCAAAATCCAAATCAGAAATATCCTGTGTTTGTGTCTGCAATGCATTCCTCCAGTGACCTGAATCCCATTTGCAGAGTTATGCCAACTTTGTGCTGGACTACAAACATAGACGGTGCTTTCAAATTCATCATTTTCTTTACTCTGGTGGTTTGTTGTTGCAGCGTCCTTGGACATAGAGTTACTGTAAACGTCGAAGTCCATCAACTCTGCAGTGAATGAGGTCAGAAAGGTGAACGCACTCCGCACGCAAGTGCTGCGCTCTGTGTCTCTCTGTCTGAGCAACAGCTAAAACTTTGGAAAGGGGAAAAAACGTTAAGGAAACACCGCTCATCAGTTACAGAGGTCAGCATTTTCTGGGCCAAATGAGCACTGAAAAACACATTATGTGAGCCAGCCTGGCAGATATATGCAAAGTCACTCCACCTGCGCGCAGCAATGCACGCACTAATCTGGTGTGGTGCCCTTCAGTGTAAGACAAGGGGGAAATAGACCTGCCAACAAGGAATCTACCTGCCAACTGGAAGAGGCGCAGGCAGGCTGACAGGACTTGTCCACACATTTGTGACGGTTGACGGCAAACTGTGACACGCAGCATTTCTGCAGCCTCGAAACAAACACGCCGCTCAGCCGGCCTCAACGGCTCATTGCCAGGCAGGAACAGACGTCGAATGCGATTCGGGGACGAGGTCAGAGTTTGCAGACGCCGACACAGACCACTTATCCAAACGACCTTCTGAGCTCTGCCCGTCAATCCTACAGTCGGCCGACCGAATCCATCGCCAATCCCCCGACAACCAACGTCTCAATTCCCCGCCGTGTTTCCGAATGCACGACGGTGCATATGGACTCATATTAGGAGTATTAAACCAGCCCTGAAAGATGGACGCGTTTGTGGAATGAATCCTTTTTGCCCACCAAAATCGAGGTGTTCAGAGAAGGAGTTAAAAAAAAATTATTGAAATATCTAATTGAATTTAATTTAAGTGCACTGTGTAATTATGTTTCTCAACCTTCGTGTTGGTTATGAGAAAAACATTTTCCCTGCAGATTTTCTCTTTCCCAGGCTGCACGGTTGAAGAAAAAGTTTCTGGAAGTTGAGAGAGTGAGCTAATAATACTAAATCATCCCTGAACGAAAAAGATGTTTGTAGAATATGTTAGTGATGGAGGTCCTCACTGGTGACTGAGTGTGTGTGTGTGTGTGTGCGTGTGCCTGTGTGTGAGAGAGCTGTCGTTTTTAAAAGCTTATGAAAATAAAGTGAAAGCCCCAGAAATGCATATAATGTGACGTGTCTGTAAAGTGTTATGAACATTATGATCGGTGCTTGTGAAGGCCTGCTTTTCTACTCAGCCGAACGTAACAAGTTGAACTAGCCATAGAGTGAATGTCGCACACAGACATACTTGAAACAAAAATCTGCATGGAGTTATGAGGTAACGTCCCTGCAATCAATAAAACAGAAATGCCGTATTTCCATCAGGGTTTCCCACAGTTTGAGGTTTTTTCTTTTTTTTTTTTTTTATTGAACTACTTTCTCCTCTCATTCTGCGAAGGGTTTAACAGCCTAGGGTGCAAAACTGACACTGCAGTCTATCTTGATAAGCGCAGCCTAACAGTAGAGGACGGCGACGCGCAATCATTTGCATTTTCTTTTGCTGATAATCTGGAAATTTGGTTAAAATTTGCCCCATGCGTGATGGAAACTTGCGTGGTGACTCAGAGGGGCTTCAGCCGGGAACAGCACCATATTATGGGGGATATTTGCCAGTGGGGTGACGTTGTCCCATGCATTGCAGACACAATTAACTCTGCTCCTGGAAGTTTGGTTGGAGAAAGAGATAAACGCACAAACATGCGCGTCAGATGGAAAAAACTGGGCACAGCAGTGTGTAACAGTGACAGGATTTTACAGTTTTAAAATGTTATCAAGGTGGTATCTATTTCATAATATGATCATGATAAGTATTGTGTGGCAAACGGTTTTATGGTCATCATAATCAGTCCACCACAGGCTATGTGCTTACACGTATCATTGCTGGTTTTGTTATCTGGTGAATTGTGTTCTAACTAAAATTAAATCTAGTTGAAAAATGTGTATGCTGAACATGCTTTTTTGGCCGATGGCCCGTGCAGCGCCAGATATATAAAAAGAGAGGGCTGCACTTTTTATAGTTGGTCTGAACACAGCCAAATAGAACTTGACCTGAACTCAAACAGCAATTCAAATCAGCTAAGTAATCCCATCAATATTTGGAGGAATCCAATTTTTTTTTTGCCACTCAGATTTGCAGCCACTGTACTGTAATTTAGTTTGTCTGTGAGATTATTGATTTTTTTTTTTTTTACATGCAAACGTTCTGTCCGTCTCCCTCCCTCCCCCCTCTGCATGCTCTCTGATTGTTGGGCTGAGCAGGGTTATCATCAGATCCATCAGCGCAGAACCAGTGCCTGAGGAAATGCAGGCCAATTATGGCCATAAATAATAATGGGAGTGTGCGTCTGGCGTGATGACTGATGGGCCTCTCTCACAGCTCATTTACATGGCTATTGTGTGGCCATCAGCAGCTTTGCTCTAATGTAATGTTCGGCAAATGAGCCTTTCAGAGAATACTGTAGGATTCAAGGGTGGAACCAGGCTCGGGCTCTTTTGTCCAAACACAGGGAAGGGTAAAATGGAGAGGGAGTGAAGAAAAAGTTGTTGCATTTTGGCATGCACGCACTGATTTGCCTGGTGTTTTCATGAAGTCCTGTAGCTTTGTATGAGCATGTGTGTTTGACAAGGGAGAAGTCCACGTCCATCCATCAGCTTCAATTACAGCGGCATGGAAGCAGACTGATTGTGTCTGTGTGGTCAGGTAACAAACAAACCAGCTCCCACACTTGAACACACACGGTGCGGATGCTTTACATGTTACCCTGCTTCCTCACGGCCTTTGGTGTCATTTTTTAAGGAGCGACGTGAAAAATGGTCAAGTCACTTTCAAACATAGATTGCCGGTCAGTTTGTAATTTCTCAAAATGGGTGTTTAGAGAATCCTTAATCTGTCCTCTGAGTCGGTGGCGTGCCACCCCATGCCGGAGAACAAAAGGCTGCAGCGCGCTGACGTGTGTCCCGGGAGCTGATAAGCCCGGTGGTTAATGGTGTTAGGGTAGATTTCATTACCCCCTCCAGACTGCTCTCATTAAATAAACATCCTCCTGTCACATCCTTCACCCCCGCGAGCAGAGGAGTCACAGAGGCAGACGGGGAGGGGAGGTGTGCGGGAGAAAGACAGTGAAGTGGAATGTTAATGAAAAACTTGTCAGTGAAAGTCAAAGCCGTTACAAAATGTCACTTGACCTTCTTCGAGAACCAGTTTAGTTAGTAGTATTAAGATAATAAAATAATGTAATGTAATAATTAAAATACATTTGAGCAGCCATTTGTGATCCCTAAAAGAGAGATCTTTCTTATTTTAAGAATTTACTGAACCACCAGCGGCTTTGCATTCTTGAGTTTTTTTTTTTAATGCTGCAATAGTTGGTGGGATGACCTCCATTGTTAATGTCCACATGGTTTCCGCTGGATTTGTCCTAATGATAGAGGTGATCCTCACATTATACCCACACCACCAGCAGGTCAAACTTTTCACTTATTAATATCCTGTTAATTATCTCAACATGTCCCAGACGGATATAGCACGTTAAAAAGAAAAGAAAAGAAAGAAGTAAAAATCTTTTTTTTAGACTTGTGAATAATGAGATTTGCACATGTACAAACCAAAGTCCAATTCCAACTAAACAATGTTGGCTTTGTAACATTAAACAAATGATGGATCATCTGTAACCAGCAACTGATTAGCTAAATGTTAATTCATAATCTCATCATCTCATCTCACTACCTCTGAGTTGTTACTGTATCCAGGGACCTTTCAAGACACTGGGAGCCCCAGGCAACAAAAATATAACAAAAAAAAACAAAAAACAAAGCTTTTGACAGCGAACAAGTACCATGAACATGTCAATGCAGTGCCCCCTCATGGCAAGTCATTTAAGGGGCTTTCAGGTTGGCGTTGCTGTGGACCAATGTAAAGAGCCGTCTTTGGGGGGGCCCCTTCTCGTTCGGGGCCCTAGGCAATTGCCTAGTTTGCCTGCCCCGTTGTGACGCCTCTGACTGAATCATCCAATCATTTACTCTGTCCTTACCACTCCATAACCCATTTTCTACTTCATCACTTCTCCACTCAGCCTTTTCCACTCTCCCTTTCTCCATGCTCTGTTGCTTTTGCCTGTTCTTTGTGGCTGACCCTCGCTCACTCTCCCTCAGACCTCACCTGACCTTCTCCGTCCTCCCTCTCGTCTCCTCCGCTCCTCCTTGGCTCCTCTCCTACGCTCTACTTTGACTAATCTATGCCATAATCCTCTCTTCATCTATCAGGGTGCTCTCATTGTTTTGACGTCTAGTTAATTCTTGGCCCATGATTTATCAAATTCTTATTACCGCTTGCTGAAAGCCTCATTCATTGTCCTGATGTATGGTAATGATAGTCCCAGTGTGGCTGCCTGAATCGCAACAAACCCACTAATTTCTCTTTTTCTCTTCAGGAATGCCTTTCCTTTGCAAACTGTTTTCTTTTTACTTTTTCCCCGTAGCTGCACACAGGCATTTTTCACATCTCCGCAGGTAGGCACAGAAACAAATAATAATAATAAAACAGACATCTTGGAAATGGTTTAACAGGGTAGCAAATAAAAAAATGGCTAACTCTTTTTTTTTTGTACTTCAGGACAACTTTGTGAATTTTGGTAAACAAGAGCTTCTATGCTGCATTAATACATTAGCTGTTGACAAACAATTCAACGATATAATAATATATATTTTTTAAATGATTCATCAAATCCAGTGTATTTATTTCTTTACTTTAAAGGGATGCTCATTTGTAGCGTCTTGTGTTCCAGAACTTATGTTTCACGTTTCATGTTTTTTAAGTTTATATATTAATATCAATGTTTTTTATACATTATTTAAATGCAGGTATAATATAACAATTTTTCAAATATTACCGGAAAAAGTTCTACAATTAGAAACAAGTACCTGCACTCAAAGGCAGTACCCGAAGAAAGTTGCATGCAATCGTGTCAAAATAGTTCATACAAACCTGTTGAGGCTTGTTCCACAAATTACTACACATAACCAGATTTTTGCTAACATTTAGATTCTCGACAGCAACTGAATGTTACTCACAGCAGCTGCCTACTTCACATTGCCAAAAGTGATCCTGTTCCGCTTTGCTTTTAGCCAAGCAAAAAGATAGTGGCTCTGTGCCTGGTACATCTCCTCGCACATTCGTAGCCTGTAGTTTAGGTGTACCTCGTGATTTAATACGACTTGGTACATCAGTGGTGGGGGTGTTAGGAGCAAGTATAGAAACATTTACTTGGATTTGAATGGATATCTCTCAGTTAAAATCAAAGAAAAAGTCACACTTTTTCTTGGACAAAAAAGATTAGAAGAACAGCCTGGTGTACCCGTAATAAATCAAAGGTGCTGTAAATATAACTTATTTTGTTTTGACAAGACAAAAAGAATCTTGATGTTACTTGATGTGCTATGTCAACAGATATTTCTTTATTGTATGTATTTGTAAAGGCTCAGGTTTGTAGCTACAGGCTGCAATGCCATGTTTGAATACATTTTGGCAAAGTGTCACCAATCAAAGCAAGCCAAATGAGCAGAGCTTCGTGTTTGTATCATATCCATGCATGCATAAATATCTATCACTGAAGACATTTTACACATCAGAAAAGCTCAAGAAATAAGGATTCGCAGGCAAGTTCTGGGGTTAGAAGAAGTCCCTCTGAATCTAAAACTGATGGATATGACATTCAGGGATATTGACATTTTTCATTTGAGCTAATCCCTGATCAATGTGCTGATGTACGGCCTAAAACGAACCTCTTGTTCCCTGCCTGAAAAATTCATCCGAGCATTTCTTCTCCTTTATTCACTGTCCTCCCCTTGTTTTCCTTTTTTTTCCTCTTGCCCGCCCCATTCTTCAGCCTCCATAAAGGACAGACATCCGGGTAGAGCAGGTCAAGCATTAGCGCTACTATCTAATCACTACCTCTCCTCTTTTTCCCCACTCCTCTCCTCCCTTTTCTCCTCCCTCCACTGACAAGTCATCCATCAGCCGCCTGGCGGCCCTGGTCTCTCCATTAGAGCTGTGGCACTGGGAGTATTTCTTAGTCCTGCACACGTGCACGTTTCCATGCACCTCCTCACCCACACAATCTCCCCTCAGAGGTGGGGTGAGCGTTGCCATCGCCGTGCATCATTTGTCACGCCGCTGCCCTCTCTTTAATGAGCTTGTCTGGCTTCAGCTCCTTGCTTTCGGTACTCCCTTTCTCCTGATCACCTCTCGTCTTTTGTGCGGCTGGCTGTTTCAATCTTTTGGCATGTACAGCCACATTTTTACCGTCACACGTGTCCCACTGTCAGCCACCTCTGACCTCCCTCTCTATTTAGGAAGCAATGATGCTAGGGCAATGCCTTAGGGCAGCGATGGAGGAAATATTTAGATCTTCAGAAGAAAATGTACTAACACAAATTTCTGCTCTGACCCATTTCACAAATGTCCATCAGTCTGTGATGGCAGGGTAGTTTTCAAGTCAGATGAAATCATTCTCCAAGTTATAATAAAACTTTTCGTTTTTATTTAAGGTTTGAATATATGTCGACATTTCCTATATGATGTGTTGAAAGCATAAGTCTATAGTGAGGCGTTTCACCGCCTTTCTTAGTGTTTGTCCTCTCCTCTGTGGGAGACTAAACAATGCAAGCCACATATCAAGCCATTGCCATTGGTTCCCCTGTAAGACTGATCTTTGGTATAAATGTTTTTTTTTCATTTTTCTTTTGCATTCTCATCGTGTTTCGTTACGGATATCTCATCCTATTTATGAATGTCTTCGTTTCTTTGGTTCAGCACAGCATCTTTGTTCATTGTACTTTCTCAGAGTTGTGCAATTGGCTTCTGTTCTCAGTTCAATTCTGACAACTTCTGTTTCCAATAAAACCCCATAGGATATCTTTAGGGTGACATGGTGCATGGCCATTTGGTTTATATGAGCCCAATATTTACCCTCTTTAGCTCTGTTTTGGGCTCCACCATTGCCTGAGAAAACTATCTGAGCATTTATCTTATAAAGGCTCCACTGTGTTCATCATCGTGCCTAAACTCGGTGTACATTTTTTCGACTTGCTGTTTGATGCTCATCATTTTTGTACCAATATTGCATTTGTTGTGTAATTATAGCAGCTTTAATCATTTAATGCAGCACAATGCACAAGGCTGCCTAGATATGGATTTGAAAAGACTTAGTGAAGACACAGTGGCCTCACATAATCAGCTCCTCTTTGATACGGGCTGTTTGCACTCTGCTGTTTGCAGCTGTGCAAAGATGCCGTCAACGTGGACTACAATGGCTTCACAGTAAAGGTAAACAATTCACAATTCACAGACTGCTCAGCTCATATGATGCAGCTGGCAGTTTTCAAAGAGCGCAAATTGAAACTCACTGAGTTACCTTGAACAGGGCAGCCCTTCATTGTTGAAAAGATCGCATGACTAAGGCAGTGCTGTGCAAAGCATAGTTTGTTTTATTCATCCTCTGGTTTCATTTGAGTATAGAATCGGCTCCCAACAGCAATTTGTCCGACATATGAGAGTCCCGAAGGCTGGAATTCACAGCCATGATGGATGGTGTCCTGTAGATAGAGAAACATAAAGACCTGCAAAACACGATGCCCCATTTTTTCTGTGCAGAGGAGCTTGTATCCTGCAACACAATTTGAAATGCTATTTAGTAGCTTTAGATATGCACCTTCACTAATGCCACATCGAACGTGCAATTAAGGGTGTCAGACTGAACGTTTTTTTAAAAACCTGTTGTGCATATTTTTATACATTTAAAAAAACATGTTATGCAGTGCACACCCTTTCTTTGTTTGTTTGTGTTATCATTGTTTTTCAGTGCACTGAACAAAATACCATGTAAAGTAACTGTCAAAGCAACAGTGTGTACACAATTTAGTACTGCGCTTGTGGCATGAGATAATGTGTCTGCTGGAAAGGGTTAGGGGATTGGGCACACTAGTGTGCCTTGAGAGATCATCAAGTCTGCCTTGGGAAATTATCCAATTTCACTTAATTGGTCCAAAAATATTAATTGGTTGGAGCAAATCATCCCCAAACAGACCCAGAGTGAGTATAAAGAAGTTGAGAGACTTAATTGTCATTATATATATTGTATTAAGCCAAACCGGTCATTAAACAAAAAAAAAATGGTTGGTGGTGTGCCCTGGGATATATATATATATTTTTTTTAATAAACAAATTGTGGCAAAAACACATGTTAGGGTTAGGGCGATTATCTGTCAAAGAGAGTCTTGGCCAAATCTTTGAACCAGATGAAGATGAAGTTGATCCAGATGTAGTGGACAATGTCTCAGAAATGTAACACAAAATAAATCTGGATTTTTATCAAGACCTTTATGAAACTGACCAGTCAACAAATGGCGAGGAAGAGTCCCTCGGTGGGAGGCACCTGGGGAAGAGGCTAATGGGGAAGGGGCTACTGGAGGAAGAGGCCCCTGATGAAGAAGCACCTGAGATGACATTCCAATCACGTGGAGAGCATTGGAGCAGGTACACCTCCAAGCCAACATAGGTCTGTAGATTCTAGTAGGACTACTGTATATTGATCAAACAATTAGGCCACACAAAGTCAGTGGGATGTGGTGTCCAGGAGGCCTGTATTGTGGCCAACTGTCTTCTTGCAACAGATTCATGTTCATGACGCGCTTTGATATGAGATACACTTCCGCTCGCGAAATGAGAAACCTTTTTTAGTGTCTATTTCTTTGTATATTTACAGCAGATATTCATGTAAATCAGGGGTCTTCAACATTTTTCACGCCAAATATCCCCAAACAGATAATGAGATCGAGCAGGGCCCCCATACTATATATAAAATGTTGTTTTATTTTAAAGGGATCCTAGTGCCATGTTTTAACATAGCTACCCCGTTATTGTGCACTCAATACTAAGCTATTCAATTAATGCGCAGGTTCAAAGATTCCTGTTTAGTTGAACAAAAAAAATATATATATAAACATTTTCTTTCAACCCCAAATTTTACGCCCCCCCCCCCTGCAGTACCACCGCAAACCCCTTCAGGTTCACTGACCCCCTGTTGAAGACCTCTTATGTAAGTTATTACTCTGAGACACTGTGTACAGCTTAAAAGCTGTTCAATTCAATTTGGTGATGATAACTGTTTGTTTTGTTGTAAGAGCAGGTAAAACTGACCGGTCAAATTTGACCAGGAACACCATAGTTAGGGGGGCGAAAAGAACACGATATGAGGGTTAAGAGAAAAAGGAGGTCCTGAAATGTCAGGGCAGTTTGTTGTTGTTTTTTGCACTCTTATTTATGGACTACTTGAAGATGCATGTTATATTTTCTTTTAAGGCCAAATATTTGGTATCGAATATAACTATTTACCTATGTGAGTCTCTCTGCTGCCCCTGCCTGCTCTTCTTCAGAGGCTGCTTCCTTTTAAATGACCATTTCCTGCCTCCCCCCATAGCTCAGTCCACCATCAGTCCCATTCCTCAGCGTTATTATTGGATTCCAGAGAGCCGGGAGGGGGCATACATCACATCTCCCTTTGTCACCCCGCCTCCACTCCCCTCATTCACACTCATTCTTTCATTCATCTTTTTCCTTTTTAATAACTCCCCCTCTGCTCTCTGGCCATTAATAAAGATGAACTCACTCTGCTGTCGCCTGCTGCACTCATCTCTCTCTCTCTCTTACTCTCTCTCTCTGTCGTCTCCTTTCTCTTTGCATTTTATTGACCCTCCTCCTAAAAGCTCAAACCGATTCACTTACTTTCCTACTTATATTTACCCTGATCACTCCCCCCCCCCCCCCCCCCCCCCCCCCCCCCCCCCCTCTCCTTCACTCTCTCTCTCTTCGTCTGACACAGCAGTCCATCATGTGCCGGGCTGTGGACCCCAGCCCCCCCCCCCCACGCCATCATTCATCACGACTTTGAAAAGCAGAAATCACTCTCTCCTCTCCTCTGCCGGCCGCTGCCACTTATTGCGCTATCCATCACACCTGGCGGATGATCAATACCAACCCTTCCCCTCTGCCTCTCCCATCACCCCTTGCTCTTTTTTCCAGCCACATATCCCCCCGCCCGCCTCCTCCTCCTTTTCTCTACACTATATTTCTTATATGTCAGCACGTCTTTGCGGCCCAGTTTTATGGGAGAAAACTGAACTTGTCAGCCCTTTTAGAGACCTGAAACATGGAACCCGACCAGAATACCATGTGCAGCAGTGGAATGTAACAAAGTGCATCTGTTCTGGTAGAGTATTAAAGTATATGCACATTATTTCAGTATTTCCATTTGATGTAACTTTATGCTTGGACTTGTAAATAACACAGTTTGCGGCTGTACTTTCAGTTTACATTTAAGGCCGCGCAAAAAGCATATTGTACAACATTTGAGAAATAGAATGCTGTTTGTGTTGAAACCAGCATCTCTTAAACTTTTCGGCTAGTGACCCTCTTGTTTTTGTTCTTATATTTTGCTGCTCTTGTTGAGATACTTATGTTTGGACTGAGCAACCGTATGACACAATGTAATGATATGAAATGAAATGAAATGGATAAAAAGTCATATTTCTGTATATATGAGGGGGGGAAAAAAGAGCCAGAAGAGCTATTTTTATTGCAGGGACCGACTTGTTAGGCAGCAGTCTGAATTAATGTTGTTATTCCAGCGATCACTTTTCAGGTAGGGCTCGGTTAATGGGGGCAGGCAATAAGAGCCGGCTAACAGTGGCTGTAATTCTGCTGAGAGCAGCTTTGCTTTGTAAAACTGATTTGTTCAGGACAGAGGAGTCGTTAAACAAGCGGCTGAGCCTCCCACATCCTAATGCCTCACTAATCTCCTTTGGTATCGCTAATTCTTTGTGGTCTATACCTCCATTAAACTTTTTCTCAGGTTCTTGGCAATGTATTAAATTACTCTGGATGTATTGAAAACACTAACCATAAATTGGCCCTTGCTGCCCACTCTGGTGCAGGTGGAAAGCTGAGAATACACAAGTAAACTGGCTTCAGCTGCACAGCACAATGTAAAAGGGACGGAAAATGCAAACAAAAAAAACTACAAGTGCACGTGCTCCTGCAGACTTCCCCTCGATGTGTGCCTCACAGCTGCTGAAAGCCACTGTTTCTCTGGAAAATACAAATTTCGTCCTTTAAAAATGAATAATAATAAGGTAAATGATAATTGGACTTCATAAGAGGTGGCTGAATTGTTGACAAATTGTCTTCACTAGGCTATATTCAGTGTGCTATAAATATGTCTTTAAATGGTATGATATTATTAAACGTATACATTCTGCTTAAATTCACTGTCCTGAAGGTATTCCTGTCCTTTAAATTGGAGTGATCTGCTGCACGATAACATAGATTTGTAACCAGTTTTCAAATTTCATATTTTTAGTTCACAATATATAAATTAGGCACAGGTGTGATTTCTGGTTACCAGAGAGAGAAAAAGCACAACAATCTATTTTATTAAGATGCATTTTTTTCATTCCTTTATGTATCGCTCTTTATTCAACTCCAGTGACTTACTTATTTTATTCATACAGCTTTGTACCACAAAAAATAAGCAGAAATAATTATCTTAACGGTGTCATGTCTTGTTAAGTTTGTTAGTTATTTATATTTCGCCAAGTCTTGTCATTCGCTTCAAAAGTCACGATGTCTTATGTTCGGTCACTGTCTGTCATTTCACTTCCACTTTTATTTTGTACTTTCCTCTCTCCTTTTACTTCCTGCCTTTGTGTGTTTTTTCCCCGACATCGTTGGTGTCCACTCCACCCTTGATTGTCTCCACCTGTTACCTCATGTATAAATAGTCATGGCTCCCCTTGTCCTCTCCTCTGAGTGAAACCAAGTTCTTGGTTTCTCCTGTTTTTTTTTTGAGTTAAGACTTTTTGCCTTTTGGTTCCTCTGTAAGGGGAATTTATGTTTTTTACATTTTCCTCATGTTCTGTATGAGTGTCTTTAGTTTATCTTTACTTTTCTTTGTACTTTGTCACTGAGTCATGCGATTGGGTTCTGGTCTTAGTTCAGTTCTGACAGATAGTCACAATTGGATGTTTCAAAAAAATCATTTTAACCCACATTTGTGGGCTAAAAGTGGCTTTGTGAACACATTTTAGCGTTGATACAAGAGAGGTACAAATGATCAATATTGACACACTCGCACAAACTGACACACTAGCTGCTATGTGATGCTATGCTCAGATCTTGACATACAACCCAGCAGGCAAACGTGCCAACACCTCAATTATCTGTCATTAGCAGGCAGTGCAGCAGGCACATGGGTAATTTGACAAGCTAAACTGATCCTCTTTCATACTGGACTGCTTCACTGGACACAAGTAAATATATTCTCAGGCTAATGCATATAAATAGAAGAGCTGTGTTTGAACAGCTGAGTGGAAGCTAATGGCCAGAATGAGTGGGTAGCAGACAGAAATAAGGGGCTTGGTTTGCTATAAGTCAGTAAATAAATATAATTTCTGACAGACAGGCAGGCTGGTTGACCTAAATATTTTGCTAAAGGCTTTTGAATGGCAACAGTATCGTATGAAACAATCTTCGTGAACATAGTGTGGGGACCGGGTGCTTCTGGTCCTTCCCTGCAGAAAACAGGCAGGTGCTGACAGCAGTGCCCAGGGTCAACTCCTCGTCCGTTGTCATGTCTGCTCTCGAGCAAGATCATTTTAGATCAGAGTATAGCATCAAGTTAATTTTACTTTGGGGATTTAGATCTGGTCAGTTAAGTTGCAGAGGGCGTTTTTAATCAGCTGTCAGGGCATTTTTTTTCTTTATGTTTGGTTTTCTATCAGGCCTGTTGAAAAGTGGTAGCTAGTCAATGCACTGGCAATCTCTGGACTTCAAATGAATTGAAATGAAAGAAAATACAGAATGGACGCCTGCGTCCCAGCTGCGCTCCATCCAGCGAGCACTTCTGGCCACTTGGAGGGACAGCGGTCTGGAACAGGGAAGTGACAGAGAAACAGGAAGTGGGACAGTGTGGGAGATCTCTCATCACCTGAACATCCTGTCTGAAACCTCTGGTGTGAGGGTCAGCAGGTCAGACAATTTAGAAGGTAGTGTAACTATGTGCTGGTGGAACTTCTGATTCATAATTACCCACCATGCACAATATTCATCTCTTAAAAATGCACTCTTCACTTAATGCTTCAACCAACTCTAATGCACCATCAATAATCTCAACTACTGGATGCCAGGTTGTAATAGCCACAGTGCGTCACCAAGTGTTACTTATTTTGCCTTTTTTATCTTTTTATGTTGCCCTTTAATTCACCAACTGGAATCATCCAGTGGACCTACTCGACCTTATATTGACATTTAAATGGTTAATTGGTCAGATAATAAGCTAATAATAATAAGTTTCAACTCTCAGGACCTGTATCTTGTGGCTGTAACAATGCCCGGCCGTTGGTGCAAGTTATCTTTGCCCCCAAGCTCTGTGATTCCATGATCACGTTTAGAAATACCTAAATACAGATTTCTGCAGTTGTTACTTGAGTGTGACACGCTAAATAAAGTATTGTGCCAAAATGATTGATTGGCCATTCATCCCTTATCGAGCCCTGCTCATCTTTCCTTTCTATCCTGGTCACTCCTGATTTCTCAAAGAGGCTGACCTGTCGATCCTTACTCGGTACTAACACAACCCAGTTGTACTGGTGCTGATGCTACATATTAAGAACACATTTTTTTTTTTTTACCGTATGTACTTGATATACAGTATATCCTGGATTGCTTTTTTCCTCCATTTTGAGCAAAATTGGGGTTTTTCCACTCCTCCCCGCCATCCAAGAACATGTGGCATCAATCGTGTTTTCTTTTCTTTTTTTGGCCAGACTCCCCCACTTTAATCCTTCTTCTTGTGAGACAGAGTGAAAAGAGGGGAGAAAGAAGGATGGGAGTGTCAGCGAGGAAGCACACGGCAGCTGAAGGTCATTAATCACTGTCGCGACAGAGAGGAACGGAAGATGAAAGACATGCGAGATGGAGCGCAGCAGACATGGCAAGAATCTCTCCGCAGAGATGAGATGAATCAGCCCATTCAGCGACCCTCGCTTTGTTGCTGATATGAGGCTGCGACAACACATCGTGAAGGGCTCTGGGTCATTTAAGCAGCGATGTCTCGGTCAAAAGAGAGGAGTAGTGAATGCACCCCGCTCAAACCCCTGAACAAATATGGATTGTGCTTTGAATACCTGCCAATCTATCAGCTACCAAAGACTCCAGCAGGACAGCCAGCGCTTCAAAAAGTGTTTACATGTACGAAATAACCGACCAGGGAGGTTAAAGAGCAAGTTTTGAGCCCGCTTATTACGGAAAAGTGGTACGACTTAACGTGGTTTGTATGAATCGTCCCCCATGTTAGAATTCCAAAGCAGAAGTACTAGTCCATATCTAAAGCAGGGGGAAACACCAAGCCAAGCACTCAGTTTAGTTTAGTGGACATTCTTGACGAAAGTTAACCCTCATAAAAGAGGCATCTGTAAGACTGTTCGACACCTACAACTGCAAACAAAGTCACTTATCGTTGCCTGGATAAGGAGCTACAGTCAAGTCGACATGGCGGCGCAGCAGTGTATCTGCGTTTTGTCCAACAGCATAAAGCTCTCGCAGGCTTTCTTCTCGTGTTGTGTTTTGAACTTTTCTTGTTGTGATCTCTTTTATTGGAGACACGTGTCTGAGCCTACCACAACCCGCTCAACCAGCTCATGGACTTGGCTCTTCCGTTGAGCTCTGATGTTTAGCCAGTGAATGTCTAGGGGCTTATTAAAAAGGGAGTTTGTTACAGGCCATTAAAAACACAAATTCGAAAACAAACTACCGTCCATACACAATGGACAGCCACAGCAGGCCTCTGTTTTAAGACTGGACTTACATTTACTAGCGTAAATATAAGTGGTATTTTATTGTTTTTTTGGTACGTTTTTTTTTCAATAACAAAACTCAGTATATTTAGTTTTACATTGGCATGAGTCTATGTTTTTCTAATCGTTGTGATTTATAAGTATAACTTCATCACAACCTAGCTAAGAATTATTTCAAGTGCATAACGTCATCCCCAGTATAACATTTACCACAAAGATATGGCCAATGGGACAAAGACCAATGTATGTTTGCATGGGCTGCAAAACGGTGACAGTCAGGAAGTAACATTTGGATCGCATTTACAAAGTGTGTAAATTGTAACAAATAAAAAAGATGCAAACGTTTTCTTCTATATAACCACTGCACAGCTGACCAGTCATGCCAAGTGAAGTGGTTGCAGGGGCCTGATTGTAGACAACTCAAAAGTTCCCTTCTTCTGTTTTTTTTTTACAGATGATAATGCAAAAATACAGCAGGTTTTCCATGAAACTAGAAAATATAAAACATAATGTTCACCCTTTTGAATTCTGACAAAGATGTGAGATTTTATTTCAGCTGGAGTTTGAATTCTACAAAAAAGAGGGTGAAAATGAAAGCAGAAGACTGATTGAGCGTGATAGTAACTCCTTTCTCTTGCCCACATTTCATACCACGACGAAGGCCTGCTGTGCTGTGGCCGACACCTCAATATGAACCAGATCCTTGAAATCACGATGCTGAATTATTCTGGTCATCCTGCAAATCTGCAACATCCCTTCACTTCAAAAGTGGAACGTGCGTATTGCATGTTTTGTATATATTCTTCTTGCCTCAGGCCGAGACGTCAGGGTTGAGGGGGGGAAAAAAAGTTAAGACGATGATGAATGTGTTCTGGCCACAGGAGTGTGGGTGGTCTATATCTGTCAGCACCGCTATTACAGCAGACAGCAAAGTTACAGGCCAATAAGCCGCACTATCATCACCGTCATCAGCAGCAGATCCCCTTACAACAGCTCTCAGCTGTCCACATCACAACCCTGACAGCAAAAACATGTACTTACCCAGAGAGTGCAGCACTTCAATGTCTTGCATTAAAAAAAAAAAAAATGGCTATGTTGATGTTTGTGTCCTGAAAGGGCAAAGTTGATCCAAATGACAGTTTTTGCTTGCATCTAGTGGTTAACAGCCTTCAAAGTTGTTTTTTGCCAGAACTTTGAGATATTAAAAAAATGTAAAAAAAAAACAGATGCATTTCTTTCCAGTAGCATGACTCATACATATTTTTGTACACACAAATGAGTGAGTTTGGAGAACTCGCTGCATGAACCAGTTGGAGTTAGGGGTAGTAAAGGCTACATTTTTTGCTCACTGACTTATTGTCACTGTCAGTTACTCCTCTCTGTGTCCACAATCATTTCTTGTGTTGTGTTGTTGATAAATGAGTTCCTCAGATGCTCAGTTCTGACCATCTGTTTCATAAAAGGCTTGTTAAACATGGACATGTGACTGTAACTTTACTGACATTTAAACTGTCGGCACTATACTGAAAATGGAGAAAATGGTAGAGCTGTGACACAAGCAGTACAATCCAGCAAAACCAAACCAGGCCAATTTGCTATGAACCTTGTTCAGACAAAATTATGTGTGGTTTATTTCATCTCAAGTAATGTAGAAAAAGCACCAACCAGACAAGTGTACTGCTCGGTTGGAACCCGATATGAGCATGACAGAGTACTAACTAAGCCCGACCGAACCTGATGCAGTTATGCTGTTATATAGGCAATTGTTACTGTGGTTACATTGTATTTTCCTTAATTACAGACATGTGCAGTGTGAATGACCGTCAATGCACCTAGCCAATTTGACCAAACTCGAACCAGAGTATAAATTGAAAAATATTTGTCGGAGCCCAGCCCATGCTGTCGTGAGACTGAGACAGTGGACTAGCAGCACTTGCTTTCTAACACTTTCTTTTTGGATTTATAGTGATTCAACTGTGATTAACGTTAAAAGCTATTTATCCACAGTTGGCTTAAAACACATGAGAACAGAATACCTAAAAAAGACACAACTGTTGAGAAAGTAGTGGCTGTAAAATTCAAAGCAGGAGAGACAAAGGATACAAGCCTGTGTGTTCTCTTTATGCCTCTTGTCCCTGTTTCCTCTTGTTTACCTGTGTTTTACCTGGGATGCTCGTTAGCTGGATTTTTTTTTATAAGCGATTCACAGGAGCAATATGAGCCTCGGCGTTATAATTACTGAGCTTAACAGGAAAGGGCTCCTATTAAAACAGTCTGACGTCGGTCGGTGGCAATGATTCATGACTCCGAAAACAGGATACACACACGCGCGCACACACTCACCCACACAATTATTCAGGGCAAATGCGGGCAACACTTTGTTAACTGTGAGATTGGGGAGGAGAATAACGAGGTCACCTACAAGCCAACTCCGCTGTGTTACATTAATGAGGTTGCTGTCTGCCACTGTGGCCAGCTACAAGGACACACACACACACAGTACATCACCCTGCATTATCTCTCCTCTGTCACTTGGCCTGGCAGCCATACAGAGCCAAAGAGAGAGAATGTAGCAGACCGTACCACTGCTTGATTTCTCTCCGCAGCTCACGTTCGAGCCTCTGACAACAAAGCATTGATTTATGACTCCAGCAGACAGACACAGCCAGCAGACAACCCCGTGCTGTGTGTGTTAGGTGCTCACGTGATTGATTATCCTGTGTCTGTGGCATTTTTGAAATGTAATCTCTGCGAACAGCATGAGAGGTGTGAGACCCCAGAGAAAACAAGCACTCATCCACCCGCCATCCCCACGTGTATCCTCGCCTGTATTGTATTAGCATACCTTTGCTCGAGCTTACTGGGAAATTGAATTCCCTCTCTTCCTGTAAAACTCTCCGCGGGATTAAACCGTCACTCCGTGATTTACTGTAACCTTGCTATAAACAGCGGCATCCCTCTGCGCAGCTCTGATTGATGAGCCAGCAACTGTTTTGTGTTGCCACGTTGTCACGCTATCACACAGTACATTTCATTTTGCTTACACCACAATGAAAACAGCGCTGGATACAACGAAGGGTGTTTTGTTTGGCTGTATAGAGAATCAGATCTAAGTTATTAAGATTGCAGTGAGTAGGCTGATCCCTGTGAGACAAAGTCCAGAACTGATTTATTTGATCTTATTTGGTTCAATTTACTGACTCAGTAACATCACAAGTTCTTCATAATGCAACAAATTAGCAGCCCTGCATTTTTCCTTGAATATGAGATGGCGTAAATTGCACATTATATACGAAGTTGCGAATACATTTCACATGGGCATTAATACAATATAGTGCAGTATACTACTGCATAGCATAGCATGGAATAGAAAATGAGATGCACTAGTATAGTGTAATATGATATATATTGCTTGTTTAAGTTATATAAAATAGAACATATGGTTAACTGTCTCATTAAAAAGGAAATTGTTCACTTGATTGTCAAATCAGAGCATACCGAGCGTAAGTCACAACAGACCAAACAAGCGTTATACTTCAAATTAGCGCATCATTAGAAGCACCTGTACACCAATTATCCAATCAGCAATTAGCAATGTAATGCATAAACTCATGCAGTTACAGGTCAGGAGCTTCAACTTATGTTATGTCATAAAACAGAGTGGGGGAAACAATGTGATCATGATTGTGTGTGTGTGTGTGGGGGGGGGGGGGGGATTCACTGTGT
>JAFBJU010000381.1:734539-769076 GCA_016785305.1 Colistium nudipinnis | reverse complement strand
GGGGGGGGGGGGTATTCACTGTGTAACATTTACTCACGAGGGTGTGAAAAACAAAAAATATAAAGTGAAGGTCAAGAATGGAAAATGGAAATAGCCTCTGGTAACCTCTCGTTACATGTGTTACAAGTGGAACATTTGGGATCCCCTGATTTCTATTAATTGTGTCAGCTGTGGCTCAGTATGAAGAGAAGTGTCGCGTTCTTTGATTCCTCTGGGTCAAAGGCGGCTCGCTCAAGACTAGTTTCACGGTTAACAAAAAGTTTATTACAAAAAACAAAGAATAAAAAGCTTAATCAAGGTTTCTCCAGTCCCGCAGGAAAAGCAATCAAACGATGCACCTCGGAGCGAAGACGAAGAACCACGTGTGTTGCGTCGCAGCGCATTAAAGAATGGTGAAAACATTAGCATAACATTACATTTACATTACATTTCCTATTGGTTTAAACTATTGGTGGGTGGTGCTCATTAACATGTCCCCTCCTTGTTTAGGGCTGGACATGTTTGTCCAGACCCCTTTTCGCCCCTGATTGGTCTTAGTGTCCTTTGTGTTGATTGTTTGTGTGTCGGACTGGTCAACAAGTTTGGCCGTACAGGCTATAACTACAGAATATGAGTTATGTGATGAAGGAAAGTAATGTAATAATAAGTAATGAGTAATGTTATTAAGAAGTAACTACATACTTTCATACTTTTCTTCCTTCATACATGAATACATTCCTACACATATACAGGTGGTGTGGGGGGAGACTTTTGCATTTCCTGGCTATAGCCCACAGTTGGGGGGTAGAGCCATTACCTGTGTATTGTTCTAATTCTAACAGTGTGAATTTACATGTCCATGCCTCTAGTCGTCTAGTCTGAGTTTTGGGATACACATGAGTATCTGTGAGGTTACATTGTTGTCCCAGTCTAAAACCTAACTTCTACTGCTACATAAACATCTCTTTATGAGCTTGTAAATAATAAGCTAAACATTCTTGAGTACACAACTGACCGACAGAACAACAAAACATATGTAAGCAAATATCTGCTCTGGTTATTTAAAATATTCTTAAATTGTGCATTTGTTTGCTTTCTGCATCGGCTGAGGGCTTTTCCATAGGGAGGGGGTATATATCTCTAAAAAATACCTAACAGTAGCTCAGCAAGTAGAGCACCAACCAGACGGTTGGTGGTTACCTGTTCCTTAGTATAGAAGCACTGTATGAAGGTGTGTGTGAGTATGTGGATGCACAACTGTAATGTAAAGTGCTTTGAGAGGATGTCAAGACTAGAAAAGCACAATAAGTATGCAGGCCATTCACCATCCTTTTATCTTGTGACTTGCAAACTGTTGCAGCAAAGGCCCTATGTTCCCAGATGTCTGTTTGGTGAATACAGTGTTATAAAATAAGACTTACCTTATAATAAATGTAAATGATCCCTTAAAGCTACTGCACTGAAGCAATCGGAAAAGCTACAATTCAAGGCACCGCTCTTCATTTTTCTTCTTTGCATGTATGCGTGTGTGTGTGTGCCTCTGTGTAGCCGATGATGAATGAGAGTGGCAGACCCTGCGAGAGCACACAGAGGAAAGAATAATGGGCATTTAAGCACACTTGTAAATTACCAACGCATTTGTCTTAGTCTGTCCCCTCAGGGATGTTTGACAGCATAACACAGAAAGTATATAAAGCTCACGTACATCTGTTCCACATAGCCCTATTGGAGCCGCTGACATCACGTAAATGCAAACTGTCACGCCATCCACCATAATTCCTACTTTGACAAAGCACATAAAGCAGTCTTTGCTGGCTTTGCACCTGCATGTGTGTCTGTGATTGAGCCTGTCTCAGCAGGTGTGTGCCGGGTCATGCAGAGTGCATGGCAATGTTTATCTCCCAAGTACCGCAGAAAAGCATGCCGGACCGCCCGCTGGGAAAATGGGATTACAGTTATCTGTTCCTCTGTTGCATGCTGGGAGTGGAGCCTGTGATTTTTTGCAGCTACATACTTCGATCAGATGTGCACACGCGGTCTGCCGCTTTGTTATGCAAAATTGTTTGACCTCGCAAAAAACAGCAGCACAAAGGATGTATATATATATATATATATATATATATATATAAGCTGAGAATAAGATGTATTAAAGAGGTATTGAAATATATATCGCAAAACAGCTCAGTTTGGGACTTGATGACTTTGCTTTGACTTTTCGTTGGGCCACATCCTGCAGCTTAGCACAGAGTTGTTTTGAGTTTCCTGCCAAAGCTGGGGATCATAACACAGCTTTTTGTTTCTCCAGCCGCTTCCAAAAAAATAGCCAGAGCACTCCAATTCATCATCCTCATTCATAAACAGTCATTAATGTTTATGACAGGTGTCGTGACATGTTTATGACAGCATTATGTCTGCTTTATGAGACCACTGTCGAGTCAGGTTTTATGACCACAGCACTCGGAGGCAGCGAGGGGAATGCTGGCAGTGTGCCCGAGAGGTTTCAGGAGGTTTAATCAGTTATTTGAACACATTCCCAAATAAAAAGAGAGAGCGCTGTTTGGCAGCGGAGTCAGTCTGTTTGACAGGGATAGCCATCAAACCTTCTCATTAAACTCTCTGGATCGAGGCTCCCCTGTTCTTGAGGGCTTTTATTGGAAAATCACTATTCTCAATTTGCTAGTTGTTGTAAAAGTTGTGTTCCAGGTACTGGTTGTGAGTTCGGGGGTTAAGCAACGCCACAAAATCCCCCCACCCTCGTGCTTTACGGCATGCTGTAAAGCTGTTGGCAGGCCGACAGTGGCAGTATCTTTTTATCCGGCTGCTAATTTAAGGAAGAAGAGTAAGGTTGTGAATTACATTTATGGCACTGGACTTTTTTGTATTTGATGATAGCAAACTGCTCTTTCATCATGTTTCATCCAAGTTTTAGTTTTATGCTTGCTGTTACTTTATCTGAGGTTAAAAAGCCATGCATAATTATATCGATTCGAATAAGACAAGACTTACCAAAATTGTTTTCTTCACTCTACCACTCTTTAATGAAAGAGCATTTTGCTTGTCTAAAATATGGATTACTAACATTTTTACAACTTTCGTTCCAGAAGTGAAAGAATAAACACCAGAAAATGAGATATCCCACAACGTGTTGTTAATTGTGATCACTTATAAGTGATCCACTGACCATTAGAAAATGAATTAGGCATTAAGAGCTTCTTTTTTTTTTACAGAGGGTATTGATCATTTCATTGGAGCATTTCTGGCTATGTGGACAACAAGAGTAAATAGTAGGTGGATGGGCAGGAATCAATCCATTTTGTTTTTATTAGTAAGAGAATGGAATGACAGTCAAACTTAAAATGGTACCGATGTTGTTAGTCTTCCTGGCACAGCCGTGTGGCATTCCATCCAAGTCAATCACCAATTACCAATGATCAATTTCACATCTCATGGCCGTAAGATAAATCAGTTTCTCCCACATTTTTACTGCAGCGTGAACCATTATCAGCAGTCAGAGAATAATGGCGAAATATACCTACCTTAAATAGCTAATCTTTGCGCTAAAATAGTAACTGTGTGTCACTGGAGCTTGGACATAAGCTGCCCCTCGCTCCACCCTGGCAAGCACTTTGCAAACAAACGCAAGCGCTTTTATTGATAGGGTTATCCGAGACTGATTAATGACCCGATAATCAGCGGTAACCTGCAATAAATCAGCCACTGATCAATACGGCATGTGCTATGGGGCCGTGGCCAGATCATTACCATGTCACTGTATATCTACCATTAGCACAGGAAGGCGGAGCGCTTAAGGTATGGAGAGAAGAAAAAGTGTTTCCTTTCGAACGTGTCGGCGGTGGAATTGATAGAGAGGTCATTTTTTAATTTCATTTGTCTGCCTGCCCACCTTCCTCCCTCCCTCTTCTTTCAGTCTGATTAATGAGCGAGCAGCAGAGGCAGGGATAAAGATGGAGAGGGGTGAGCAGAATGTTAAATTATGATAATGACAGCACAATTAATGACATTGGGAGCCATTATTCCTCAGCCTTTTGGCATATCACAGCTGCTAGTTCTATTGCCGACATACAGTGTGCTAAAAAGGTGCTCTTTTATAGACGCTGTAGCAACCTACCTTATCTCAGATATTTAAACAAAATTCTCCTTATAATTTATTTTATTTGTAATAGAATTAGAGATTTAAAAAAAAAAAAACATTTTTGAGAATGTTAGCTGTCAGGTCAAAACTGTTCAGAAAACAAAATCTACCATTTAAACAAGCAATAATGTCCTGAGTTCATTAGTTTGTAGTTTAATATGCGGGAATTATAGCGTATTGTCAAGGTTTTTCAGATTGAATTCCCCTCCGTATATCAACTTCTGGTCTCCCCACAGTTGTTCCATAAGATTTCATGTTTGGTGTCTGGCTGTGCCAACCAAGCGTAGTCTTTGCTCTTTGCCTGTGGTCATTGCCATGCTTAAAGTTAAATCGTTGCCTCAGTGTCAGTTTGCGTGCACTCTGGAGTAGGTTCTCTTTGAGAACATCAACGTATTTGGCGGTCTTCATCCATCCCTCAGTATTAACCAATTTTTAAGGCCCTGCTTTTGCGAAGCAGCCTATAGCATGATGACGCCACCACTTTAATTATAGGGATGGTATTGGTCATGTGTTAACCAATGTCTTTTGATAGTAGCCATAATGTTTAAAGTTCTGCCCACAGGGTTCTGTTTTTATGACTCGGACTGGAGGATCTTTTTCCCCATGATCTCAGAGTCCTTTAAATACCATTTGGCAAATTGAAAGTGAGCCGACATTTACTCATATTGGCTTATATGTAGCCACTCTGCCATAAAGACTGGATTGATGGAGTGCTGCTGAGTTGGTCAACCTTCAGAGATTTCCACAGGGAAATAGGACGAAGGTCATCCTTCGACTCACGTCCCCATAATGGCTTTTCTCGCCAACATTAAAAATGAAAGGACCACTTCTTTGTATTGTTTAACGGTGTCTGGGACGTTTCCAAGCACTTGACTTAAAGGCACCTGTTGACTTATTGCTTTACCGATATTTACGCATATTGCCCTCCAGAATTCCCACAGGAACTAAAGCCCAGTGCTTACAGGAGTTGCATTTGTGCATTCTTTAAAAGTTGGGTGAAATTCCTTTTTTGAGATGCATACCATGGTTTCTCTCTCTACTGTCTCTCTATTCCTCTTTCTGTATATGTGTGGGTGTTTGTGTGTGTGTGTGTGTGTGTCTGTTTGTGTATGTGTGTGTGTATATGTAGCTTTTAGTGTAAGGGTTACCTCTTTATTTATTCCAATTTTATTATCGTGTTTTGTTTTGTTTTGCAATTCCTCTATTGTCGTTACGTATTGTACTGAAATTGCAAAATATTTTTGCAGTACAAGCTCCTATTGCTCATTTTCCCTCATCTCTTGTTTTGCCCACACCCCACTGATTTATTTTAGTTTTATTTTTGAAACCTTTCTACCATACAATGAATGTATTCATCCGTTTCCAGTTCCAACTAAATCATCACATCACAATAAGTTTCCCTTTTTTTCAATAAATCATGTTTACCCTTCTTTTCGGCATGTCTCATACAGTATGTTTTGAACTATGTTTTTTCATGTTCATGTAGCCATTATTTATGCCATGCCACATCTTATTCTGGTTATTGTTTTAATGTTTATAAGGAAATAGTTATTTATTTATGTCATTCACTTCTCAAGTCACCTATGTCCTATGTCGGGTCGTGTCACTCACTGTCTGTCATTTCACTTCCTAGTTTATTTTGTGCTTACCCCTTGTTCTCATTTCAGATCCCTTTACTTTCAACCTTATTTTCCTTCAGTGTGAGGTGATACATAAACATCTCAAACTTTTCAAACAAAACAGTGATGTCCAATAAATGTGGACTTTTACAAAAATACTTGTGAACGTTTCAGCATAAAGTAAGAGTTCTGCTTTTAGTATGATTAAGTCACAGGGGGTTAATCAATCTCCCAAATCTCAACTTTAAGAGCAATGTTTACAGATATGATCAAATACAAGGCACACCAAGCTGCTGTATTGTTTATCTGATCTATGATCAATTCAAATACTGAGTGATCTGAGTGAGGGAGCAGCAGTTAGAGCTGTGAAGATAAGAAATCTATATATATTTATTAGCCTGTTGCGCTTCAGCTGATCTTGCTCTTTTCTTCTCACTATACTCATTCTCTTTTTACGCTTGTTTGAATTGGGTTGCAGTGGCAGCAGGCTCAGCACCCAAAGCTCATGACCATAGTTGAGGGTTAGCACATAGATTGGTAAATCGAGACCCTTTTCCCCACAACTGATTGCCTTTCCCATCACTCATGAACAAGAACCTGAGATACTTCAACTCCCTCACTTGGGGCAGCAGCTCACAACCCAGAGAGCGGGATCCGGTGTTTTTTGGCAGAGAACCATGTCCTCAGACTTGGATATGCTGACTCATCCCGGCCATTCTATTGCTTAGAAATGCTGCTTTTTTTTTGGAGATCTTACTTTTTGAACAATTAATTGGTGGCCTGAAGTTTTTGTGAAAAAAGGACTGAAATACAGCAGTTAAAAGAAATCTTCCTTCAGTATAATCAGTAGTTTGTTTACAGCTCTGTCAGTTTCTGCAAACTCATCATCCACCAAGTGCACCATCGGCTAAGATATGAAAAGGGACACAGCATGGACACAGACTGGCCAAATGGAGGCAGCACATGCAAATGAAGTGTCCCTAAAATCAGATTAGAGACTGGGATCTGGTCAATGCACATCCCAGAGCTATAGAGGAGATGGGGAGATCTGTAGACGGCAGAGGGGTGGGTGGGGTCATGAAACAAGGGAAATAAGGATCAAATCAACTAAGTGAGCAGAGGAGACAATGGGCGAGGGTGAAAGGAAGCGGGGATGACAAGGTGCATGCAGAGGAAGAGCATGAGGGGTGATAAGATAAAGAGAAGTGGGGGACAGAAAAAAAGAACGGTAATTTGAGAGAGAGAGAGCCAGTAGGAGAGGTTGAGGCATGGCTGACAGTGGGCCATTCATCCTCCTTGCTAGAGGAGACAAACTGCTGGCAGAGGAAGACAGGCCCCATAAATCATTTGGCAGCACACACACATGCACGCACGCTCATGCACGCACACGCGCACACCTACATCCTTGTCTTCCAATAGTTGTGAGGACATGATGCATTGCTTAGCCACTTACCCTACGCTCAGGCTTTACATCAAAATGCCCTCACAACCAAAGAAATACATGCATGCATGCACACACACACGCACGCACCCACCACACGCACACATACAGTTCATATGTACATATTTGCAGTCACACAATTAAACACCCTCATTGCCACACACATGTGGAGAAATCCACATGTGAACAAAAGCATCTTCTACACCTTGTTTCCAAAAGGTTTTTTTTTTGTCCTTTTGTTTGAACACATGCGGGGGTGTTTTTTTTATTTCTATGGATTCAATTGATTCAATAGTGCAAAGTAACAATGGCATCCAGTGCTCCAGAGGTACTTCTTCTTTGTATTTCAGTGGGAAGTATTGTACTCTTTATTTATTTGTGTCAGTGTACATGCGTAAGAAAGCCTGCCACTGCGAAATAGAAACACTGCATTTGTGTTAAAAACATGAATATATGAGAGTGAAATGTTTCATAGATATGAATTTTTACTGAAGATGAGACACAAACAACAAGATTTGTCTCTATATGCTGTATATAGCTACTGCAAACAATCAGTGGACTTAACATGAAGACTGTAAATAGGGGGAAACGGCCGGGCTGTCTGTACATGTTAATTAGTTAGCTTTAAATTTTAAATACTTTATCTTTTACTTTTCACACTAAACTCATTTTGTAAGTAAGTAGCATTTTAGACTTGAGAGGTATTTATACTTTTAAGTAAAGGATCTACTTTGCGGTCCACAGCTACGTTCTCTCTATTTCTCATGCCACACCAGAGTTTGAAAGAAAAGTGCGCGGTGAAGGAAAAAGAAAGTGCAAATATTCCTGTAACCTTTTGGATTTTCCACTTGTAGTCCAGTAATACTTAGCTGGCGGCGGGTTTTCCTCAGCCGTCTCTCTGCGGCCAAGGCCGGCCGTTCTGTGACTGATCGACTGTCTCTCTGTGGGTTCTGTCAGTCACAAACCTCCCACTTTCCTCCCCTGCCCAGAACGGGTGAGGAGTGCCAGTTCCTCTTCGCCTAGCCCTGACCTCTGCGTTGACATGCGTGGCGTGTTTTGACAGTGCGCCACGCGCTGACCCTGACTGGCGGGCAGGTTGGGGGGGGGGGGTATGGCTGCCGTCATGTTTTCACTGGAGGATGTTCTTCTTTTTCATAGTTATTTCAGGGATTATTAAGGTCGGACCTTTCTGGAATAATTCATTAAATGGGGTGAGGACATGAGTCACGCAACAGTTTCTTGTGTATCTAAAGCAACTTGCTCTATTTCAGCTTCAAGGTCTTCCAATTTGCCATTTTAACGCTGCTGATATACTGATTCCTGTGAGATACTGAAAAATGTACCAACACAGAAAATACTTTGAGCTACTGTATGTCTGGTAATCAAAGCTTGAAAGAAATCCTCTGAATGTGTCACTCACTGTTCATTCTCTCCCTCTGTGTATGTTCCAAATTTGACATTTTTGAAGATGAGTATTACTGTTTGTTAGGTACTGTTTATCTATGTGTGTATTAAATGTATTAGATTATTTCATTAAATTGAATCTATTCCTAAGCGTTGCATATACTCTGTGGATTCAAAATGGTGGCTTGTTACCATAGTGTTTCATTTCTGGCTGTGCTGTGTCCTTTAAAACATCAAAGCTCTACTAAATTGATCAACAGGTCTACAAATTCTTCCTGTTCTATGTATGTTCCAACAGACTAAAATCTTAACTGTAACCATAACATCATGTTGTTGCCAAGCAACCACAGCACTGTTGCTCATTCATTGAGGTAATGTTTGGTTTATCACTATAATACCGTGTTATTCACAATGTAAAGGGCCCTGAGATATCGTGTGTTGTGTCACTGCACACCAACCTCTTTAGAGACATAAAGAGTCAATAAAGCAGTTTCCATTATTATGTACCTTATTGTACCATTACATTTAAAAAAGATCCTACCACTTCCACCACTCAACCATTTGAAATCATATGTTTCACATTTATCTGTATAATCTGACAATCAGCTAGCTGTAGGGAGGTCTGGGATATGTAGCTTTATGTATACCCATTCTCTACATCCTTCTACAGTGCTGTGCAGAATATTTGTAAGGCCATATATATAAACATTTTAGATAATGTGTGGCAAATCTACCAGAATATGGACCTAGTGATGCTTGTCCAATAACATTTTATTTTACTTTAAATCACTTGCATCTGTGTATTGTTTGTGCGTTTTCGATCACTCTGTACAGGAGACACACTCTGACGAGTTTGTGTGAATAGTCCTATTATGTGTAATGAATTCAGACAGCCCTGCAGCAGCTGGTGTTTTAATGATGTAAAATATGACAGAGTGTATGTGCGCAGTATGGTGGCTCGCACTCATTGTGTTTACAGAGAAAACAGGGCATAAATCATTAGTGTGACCCAGGTCACTCTGTATATACCCTTAACACAACAACTCTACAGACAACAGCGAGGAAATTCAATGTGACTCGCATTGGCCATGCAAACAATAGAGGACATTGTACTGCACATGTATTGAGTGTGTCTCAGATGTGTTGCGTATGCATAATGGCATTAACAGCAGACACTAGGAGTTGAGAGGAGTTAGAAAAGCTGTTCAAGTATTTATATTATATTCATTATAAATAACAAATAAAAATCAGCACCCCAAGAGACCAAAAACAAAAAACAACATCATTGTAAATAAAAACATTAATCTATTAGAACGCTAGGATCTTAAGATAGAGGCTCCTAAATCACATTGAATGTGATTTATCTTTGCTTTTCCACTACATACGAGCATGAGGGGAGTATTTTCGTATGTACCATTCTGTATCCAGTTCATAAAGAAGTTTATAAATGAGGACAAATGAAATAGTTTCAACCAGATATTGTGTTTGCCTCCACTATTCATTTTCGTGCTTTTTTTTCTCTCTATTTTCTTCCTTCCTCCGTCTGTTTTTAATATGGGTCAATGATTCTGTTCTTCACCTTTCTTTAGATGCCTGTGTGAACCATTGAGGTTGGGTCAGGGGCAAGGTTGAATCTCATTAGCTTTGTTTTTACAACATCATCATCATCTTCCTCCTTCTCTCCTCCAACTTTGCTTGATGAAATTCGTTTTTGATGGTTTTCTTTGTGACACAGGATAATTCACTGAATATTTGGAGATTTACATGGAGTGTTTGATGGAGTAACTCCTTGTGGTTTACATTGTTGTTTTAAACTACTTTTAGGCCTTATTTAAAACCAAATCTTTATTTATTCTCTCAATTTGATTTCTGACAGTCACTCAGCTTGTCCTCATCTTCTGTATTGTCATATAATGTATTTTTAATGGATTATAATCAAATGATCATTGACCCATGACCTATTGTTAATGATTGCAGAAAAGGCTAGTCGATAAACACACTGTTTAATCTGTTCTTCAGACTTTTGTTGTTGTATTTATAATTTTGGGAAAAAAAACACCCTGCTCTTTAAATGCCAAGTCACTCTTAACACATACATACACAATGATTCATCTAAACAAAGTAAATCAATCAAATGAAATGTGCTGTAAATGGCATTTGAGGGATCGTTTGTTAGCTGTCAAATATGGCCTCTGGGGAGAGCAGTTGAATTAAGGTTTTGCTTCATTAGTTTCCCGACACTTTGCCAACCAATGGCAGGCAGCGGAGAATTTTGATTGTTCTCCAGTGCAGTTGCAGCCAACTACAGAACTCAAAAGCAGCAGCATCAATCAAACCTTTAGTGCAGTGGCAGACGTCAGATTGCAGGAGGCTGCAAAACAAATATGTCACTGTCAGTGAGGCCATACAGCAGGCATTTAGGGGATTGCATTAAGTCGATGGCTCAGCTGAATAGCAGGCTTAGCTAATGTTGAACATGGGGCCTCTGGATACTATTTGCTTGACATGGTGGAAGACAACGAGGGAGGGAGAGGTGTAATGAAGCTGCCTTCAATGTCAAATCCCTCATTTCCTATCTCTTCTTAACTCTTTGTGTCTATTTGTCCACCTTTTGTCTTTTTTATTTAAGCCAACAGGCTGAACTGGAGGGCGTGGGATGTCCAGTAAGGGAATAAGGATGAGAGAACAGTGGTAGACAGGTGAGACAGATGAAACAAGATACTGTAAGTGCGAGCAGCTGGATATTTTGCAATGAAAGAAACAGTAATGGAAAAGGGAGATGAAGCAAAAAGTAATGAAGCATTAGGTAAAAACAATTATATGGATTGTGGTGAATAACTATATAATAATAAAAATATTTTTGTCTGAGGAGAAATAAAGGATGTGGCCTTTGTTATTTTGGATTGCTTATTGTTTTATCCTTAGGATGTATGAAATTGTGATTTTGGACAAGGATCTAATAATGATTTGTAGTAAAATATATTAATTTGACAACACACTAAAATCACTGAGTCAAACTAAGTCAGATCTGGGTCAATAGGGCATACAAGACAATTCTAGGCTACAGCGGGTAGATACGTTTCTACCCATGTGTGTAAATCCTCCTTAGACAACAGGTTATTTTGACTAAGTGTATGGTTTACTTTTCATATTGCTAACAAATATGGTGTTGTGTTGTGGTAGTGTTGTGTTAAAGCCCACTCCTGTTTTTTTAACCCACATATTGCTATTTGTCATTGATTGTTAGTAAAATATTTTTACAACACTAGCAAATGTTATAACACTAGTGAGTAATACAACCCACTCCTGTAAAAGTGCCCCCGAGACATTGACAAGTCATCTTATCATCCATACACGTAGTCAATCTTACAAACCAGGGCCCACTTTGAAACAGTCTATACTCACTGGTGTTGTGCAAACCAAATGTCTGTAATGCAGGTGTGTAAGCCTCACATTTCCACACAGACCTTTTCAGAATGACTTCAGAGTTATGCTAGTTTCTTCCCCAGTCTTTATGCTAAGCTAAGCTAATTAGCTGCTGCCATTAACGTCATATTTACAGCACAGAAATGAGAATGATATTGATCTTTTTCATTCAGGGTATTATTATTTGACTTGATATTTAAAAGTGCAGGCTTTTTGTTCTCATTTCGGCTTTTGAAAATAATATATAAAGTTATGTAAGGAACACATTATTTTAAACCAATGAAAAATGTGTTATAACCTCAGATCTTGCTGCACACTGTTCCAAGCAGCATGTGTGTTTTTTGTATTTCTTTTTTGTTTGTAATGCAGGAAGTTTTTTATCTCTTGGGATGTTAACCAGGCAGCCAAATGTTCACATTAACCTTTCCACTGGACACATGTAGGGCTCACTGAGCTCATCAGAGGTGAAATGTAACTGTAAGTCCTAAATGGCGCGTGCATAAGTGATATCCCCTCAATGACATGCGGTAGAAGCTTGGGATCAGTCAAAGTGGGAGTTTATGGATCAATAGCTGCCACAGCTCGGGAGTCTGATGATCTGTAAAGCTCTCTGTTTGAAAAGATTATGACTACACAGTGGGTGTTGGGGCTTCTGCGGTTCAGTGTGTGTGCATGCGTGAGAGCGAGTGCATGTGAAATAATAAATTACAGGGTAATGATATTAAAAGCACAAAGTCGTTAAGATGCCAAGTTAAGACACAATAAATCCACTCATGGCCTCTACAGGCTGTCCCCACACTGGGTAATTAAATTAGATTTATAAGCCATATTACATCAGTGCTAGATGCTTCATCCACCCTCAGCTCTGCACCCACCGTCCCTTCATTTTGCCCTGCTTTATTAGACAGTCTGACAACTGGTGAAAAATATGGGGGAATGTTTCAGGTCTTGGGCTGTGAGAGCTCTGCACTGGGCACTCTGTCTTTGGTGGTGTCAGTTGTGTCCACTGATAATATATTAAGCGCTTCACTTCTCTTCAACGCAGGGATTTAGCAGTGCTTCCGATGACACAGTAAAATAGCTTTATCATCATCATCATCATCCTCATCATCCACAGTCAACACGAACACGCCACCTCATCCCAGACACCCTCATTTTATTTTACTCCTGTGGGATACTGACTGAGTACAAAATGGCAGCAAGTAAAACTGCAAATTGACTTGAAAAATCACATTTATACTGCACAAATGTGGGATAGCAGAGTTTGCGGGGTGTCACAACCTGCAGTTGCCTTTTTAATTGTACCTACGTCTGTTTCAGAAGTCGCTTCATTTGTGCATGCAACTGAGCAGTTTCTCTAAATTACAAAAAGAAATCTCACAAGCAACTTGTTTTATTGAGCCATTTCTGCCAAAGTGTCAGTACAACATAAGGTAAATGGAAAACAACTTTAAAAATGACTAAAAAGAATCAGCAAAAGGTCTTTCCAAAAACGACATCGCCGACCAACATTAATCACAGTAAACCTTCTTCGTAAGCAATTGTTGTACGGACTGTAGTTGCAGGTTCGCTCACTTTCAATCTATTTAGGTTTGGAAGCTTTGGGTGTTTGTGTGTAGATTTGCTGCTCCATCTCATCATGAGGAATCCGTTGAGGTGGTTCAGGCATCTGATCAGGATGCCCTCTTGGAGCAGTTTATCTAGGCACATCGACTGAAAGAAGGCATGGGTTCAATATAGAGCACACTATAGAGCACTGGCATCTGAACTGGTCTACCTGTTACCTTAGGGTCAACAATGATGAAATGGCAAGCATTGCTAGAGAAAGTGATGCAAAGACTATCTTGCATAACCTGTTGCCACTGAGATGGAGTCGAATATCTCAAAATCCAGCTATAAAAAAAAATCTTATGAAAATACACCATTAAAAGGCTGGTGAATGGTGATTTAGATGAATTGATCCTTTGAAGTAGAGGCAGGGTAAAGAGAGTCAATCCCAAATATGCAATGAGGATGAATGTGCCAGTCAGTGAATAAATGTAACCAAAAAAGACATTGTTATTATGGATGGAGCAGTGCGTGGGAGGACACTCCAAGCATCAGAGTGAATTAATAAAGACAATCGCAAGTATAATAATAGCAAATGCAAGATTATAAATTATTGCAGATTCGACATTTTTTGTGTCCAAATCTTTACTGTGTTTGTTAGGTTAAAAGAATTGGGATTTTAAAGCAAGTGAAGCATTATCAACAGAAGGAGAACATGCAGGCTCGCTAAAGGGAAGGTAAGCTAGTGAAAGCAGGGAAAATAACAAAAGGGACTAAGTTCAGCCTAATGTGGTTGATTTTAATGAGCTGTGGCACTTTTATTATCAGTATTAATTAGCAGTGTTCAACCAGCTGGGTGTGATCAATAAGGTGGAGTGAGGCAAATTTCAATGGCCCATAGGAATCAATCAGAAAGAGTTTTTATCTACATAACTGCCACTAAGCTCCGCTCGTTAGTGCTAGCATTAGCAGATGAGAGATTTGCAGCATTTTTAATTGTGGCGACACAATCCAGCAGCCATTTTCTTCTTCTTCCATTCAAATATAATCTCTGCCATTTTTCCCTTCCTCTTTTGCTCTTTTTCTTTTTTTTATTCAGACATACAACATGTACACACACACACACACGCACACAAATACCCAAACCTTCTCACATCTTAATCAGACAACCATTAAAATTAGATTAGACGCTATCTGCTGAAATTTCCCTTTTCCAAGCCAGAGACGTTGTCTTTGTGGCCTTGTTTACTAAGATGCGTTTTCATTTTAGGAAAAGCAACAGTCTTCCTTACAATTTACATGATGAGAGCATATGAAACACCAATACTTCTCTCTGAACTGAACAGTAATTGTACTGTCCTGAAAACCATTAAATATTAAATCAGCATTCAATCATTGTTTCTTGTTGAAATATTACTCTAAAATCTATCTAATTCATCTAATATGACAAGTCAAACTAAAGCTGGAATTATCCATACATCCATTTCCGTACCTGGGTACGGAAATGGACTCTACAATAGCACTTCTGCTTTTTGACAGTTATTATTTATAAAAAAAATAACTTTAAGTTTCTGCTGTTGGTATGGCAATGCCAGTTAGTCCCCCACTTATGTATCTCAATAACTATTTTTCAAACATTCATGTTCAACCGTGGGTGAACTGTAACAACTTTTGTGATACTATTTTGCGAGACTGCACACCTATAGAACATCTCCTCACTTCACATGAATGCAGCAAACAGCGTTGATCTACAAAAAATAAGCAATTTAAAAAAATTCCAAGTAAACATAAAATAGTTATTTGTACTTGTAGTGATCCTATCATCAACTGTCCATCACCATGAATCAGGGTTATGCGGTCAGGGGCCTCACCTGGTGTCATGAAAAGTAAAAATACAAATAACAATAGAGGAAAAAAATATTAATATTTTTCCATTGCTCTGTGTTGTAAATGTATTTTCAGTATGCCGACAATTTCGATAATTTGTATAGTCAAAATCACTGAAATAGAAGTATTTCCTGTTCCCATACGGTGAGAGATGTAAGCTAAGGCACTGACGAACAGAGCCTCCCTTTTGCGCACTCCCTCGCAAGCTAGGTTGAGGGTGCATATGTCACCATCATTTTTTATTCTGCATCCTGACTTCCCACACTCTAGCTTATATATGCCATTTGATATAAAGCCACAGTGAAAAGACACAAAGTGAGGCAGACAGAACTATGCTGCACTGAAGGGGGCGTACGTGAGCTCTGAAAAGTCAGTGCCTCACCAGCCATGAACCTCAACGTCACCGCCATGAGTGCCTTTAGTGCTATTTTAATGATAACGCAAGAAGTTCAGCACCATTTGTCGTAAATATTAGGAAAGAAGTTGAGAATTTAAATTCACACAACCCCTTCTTTTACTTCTGACCAGCACCATACTTGCTTCTTAGCGAGACAAAAATGTAATTTTTATTTGAATTAAAACTTAAAGTGCTTACCTCACTCCCCTCTTACACCTCCTTTCTTCACTCTCTTTCCTCATCTCCTCTCATGGTACAGTCAGTGGTGGATGGCTACTTAGCACACAACAGTTAATGCCTGTCTAATTTATTAGCCTCCTGCCCCAGCCCTGAAGGGCCATTAGCAACACACACTGACACAGCATACCGGCCTGTGTCGTAATTTATTGTCTTATTACAGTGCTGCAGCAGCATCAATTAATTATCCATTAAAGCGCTGCTGTCCCAGGATTTATGGAGGGGACTGTGGGGGCTGTGGGAGATACAGAGTGAGAGAGAAGGAGGAGGAGGAGGAGCAGATATATGGGAGAGGATGAGAGATGGATTGTTGTTTTTGGGGTGCAGTTTGGTTTGAAAGTGGGGATAAAAATAAAGTAAGCAGAAGAGGCTTTAAATTACAGCAATAGCCATAAATCAATAGTTGTATGTCTTGTGTGTATATATATACATATATATAAACACACATATGGTCAGAAAGGATAGAAGAAATACAGAAAAGTTTAATATTGTGGGCCTTTATATTTAATACTGTTATTATTAAATGTAATGCCTGAGTGAATATATTCTACGATATCAATAAACAGCACTGATGTTAAATTTGCCAGTTGTTCCATATAACTGAAATAATAAAGCTTTAAGTTGAAAGTGAAATGACTCATTATATGAATGTCTCAAATAATTTCTAGACTTGTGCCACAAGTAAATCCTTGTGGCATTTTCCACCCAAAACACAGTTTGTACAGGAAACAAAGTGTTTTCCATTGCTGACAGGCAGAATTGATTACTTCCATTACAGTCTACAAGAAACACATTCTGTTGAGATGAAAGGGTTGTAAATTATTGCAGACGGTGCTGCTGCTAACAAGTCTGTTGATCCGGGGCTAATGGTGCTCACATTAACTAACTGCATCCTGGCGATGTGACACATCAAACGTACCCAAATGAGCATCATCATAGTCGGCAGCATGCTGCCTCACAAAAGCTTTATTAATCTGGTACCACTGTATGATAAAAAAAATGTTTGCAAATAAAAAATGGCAAATAAGTAATTTACCAATGCGTTAAAGCAGCTGTTTTCTTGCCGTTTTTATCTCTTTAAATCATTACAAAGACCTTTCCAGAGCACTGTTTGACCTCTTCCACCTCTGACCAAACAGGCCAACTATAATTGTGCAATTATTATTATAATTATTAAATCTGCATCAGCCATGGCATTCCTCAAGGCTCAGTCTTTAGTCCCTTTCTTTTCATCCCTTAGAAAATGCCTCTTTGTTGTTAGAACACGATCAAGTTAGGAAATGGATGCATAAAAACCCCTGCCTCCAAAAATAAGTATTTTATCCCCCTCTAGTCCACATCTGGTAAACAAGATCCCTTATCATCCAATGCCTCCGTGAGACTATTCTTGTTTCGAGTATAACATTTCCACAATTATTGGATGGATGAAAATTAGATATTCATGTTCTAGCAAGGATTATTCACCTGTGGTCCAAATTTTAGTTTTTTCAGTACTTACGTTCAAATGCCTACAAAACTAAAGCGGTCCCAGTTAACCTCTGCTGTAGTTTGGGTTTGTGTTAATTATAAATTGCTAAATTATTTGACTCTTGCAAAGCATATTTGAATACACTGAAAACGTTTAACAGGTGTATACTCAACTGTTAACAGGTGCATACTTAATTACTGAGTGTGCACAATATGCATGAACAAAGTCCACACTAAGCACACATCCTAACAATATGATATATGATATTTTGCAAAAATCCCTTTTCTTCCTTTGTTTTTAAGCAAACCAACCCTGACACCAACAAACCCATCATCAGTGTTTCCACGACAACAGCTTAATGGTCAGAGTTCACATTCATACAAATGTGATTCCGGTGCCATTGTGATCTTTTTTCATCAGCTTGGAGAAACAGTCGTGAGCGCAGTCTCAATAGATTCACACGTCCTTGGGAGGAAAAATGAGATTTTCCTTCACACCTCAGTTGTGCTGTCATCCCCTGAGTGACGCAGACAGGAAATAGGACTTGCGGCTTCCTGCCTGTGTCGGCTTTGAAGGCAGGCTACGAGGGAAGGGTGTCATGGCAGAGCAACGTTCCTGAGCTTTCACCAGGCTCTTTGTAAAGTGTTATTTACAGCTTCCCCCAGCTGTTTTATCTGTGATTTAGTGTTTCCTGGTCAGATGGCTATTGATTACCTCACATGTTCACTCTGTTCTTGCTGGAAAAAAAGTCTACAAGGCTCCAATCAGGACTCTACATATTATCTAGTTTGTATATAATAAAATAAAACAAACACAACAATTTAAAAAATACAAGTAAAAGTCTTTCAAATTCAATGTTATTAGTTTCAAAAGTAAATGTACTCCGCTGGAAAACACTCCTTGTTACGAATGTAGTTTAATTGATTGCAGTATTATATTGTGATTACTGATGGATAACTTCTTAAACAGTGTTTTGTGGTTGCAGTAGCGACTGGTGGAGCAAGTTTTATGTGTATGTTTCAATCTACATAATTCATTTTAACAGCGTAAGTTATCTAATGAAACAGAAATATTAAATGGCAGAACATATAATACACCCAGTGCCATAAAATTGTACTTCAGAACAGTATTTATACTTTCCATCACTCTTTTGTACAAACAGTGCAGGACAAATTATTCAAGGTTTGGATCCTGTTGCGGCAGTGAAAGGCCAATATTATACAATTTGAAAGAAGGCTTTGATAATAATATTTGAATCACCAGGTATGAAACACTCTGAGAATTTCAGTATCCACAAAGATAGTTTTGTATTTACTGTCATAATATACTAAGTATATGCGGATCAGAAAATGTATTCCTTCTCTTGTTAAACCCATGAGAACTAAAAAGAAATCATTCATATTCCTTAATATCTGACTTATTTTTTGGCCACCTTACCCTCTTTTCACTTCCTCTCGCCTGCCAGCCCCCACCAAAACATGCACATTCTCTTTCATACTTTAGCTTTTCCTGCCTTAACCTTTGACTTTGTCCTCATCCTAGCCTTCACCCTTAACCCAAACCAAAACCCTTTGTAAATTGTCCAAACCTATAAATCCCACACCACCCTGAAATTGAAGGTTGAGGTGATATAAAGTTCAGTACCTTGACCGGCAACTGCAGTTTAAATGACATTTTATCCCCAGTGTTTGTAATAAAAACTATTTTATTTTAATTATAGTTCCCTTTTTCAAATCCAACCTTTATTATTTCTTAAATCCTTGTTCATATTCATTGACACATATTTTTTTCTTCTGATCCACAGCAGACACTGGGATCCATGTCCTGCATTTTTCTGCGTGAATAGAAAGAGGTTGTTGCCGTTCTGCGAGTCTCTCCTGTTAAAAAAACATGTCGTTTGTGCACCAGCTCATTACAAACCAGATTTACATTATACATTTTATTATGAGACATTTGTTGTTGTAAAAAAAAGTACATTTAATGGATGCCGTTGAGTCATTGTGTAGAAAAATAAACTTACAGAACTATTGATCATACTGCAAATATGGCAATTTTGACTTTTCCCTTCAAAATTCAGCAAACGTATAGCTCATGTAGCTACAGCGTTGTTGGCCATCTTACATCTTTAAATTGCTACATTTACTGAATGTCATCCATTTGTATTAACTTTAGCAAACAAGCTGTTACATACTGTATTATTGTAGTGGTGTATCCATTACTCGACTAACTGATTCCATTTCAATCGTTCGAGCACACCCTTGCTTATTCACGGTATTAATACTAATCAAATCACAACCATTTACTCTCAATTTTAAAGCACATCCATAACTTTACTAAGGATAGCAATATAAAAAAATGATGATGGATAAATGTTACATTTTGAATACTTTTACTACTTTAAAAAAAATGCAGTCATTGTACATTTAAGTTATCCGGCTACAGTTTTTTAACTGTGTGACCATTCATTTAAGCAAGTTAGTATGTACAGTATATGCATTTATGCATGGGTGTGTATGTCTTTCTGTGTGTCCGTATGTGTGTCGGTGTGCACTAAAATGTGCTTTTGTGGAGAAGTCAGGGGCCAGCGTGGTCCCAAACCCCTCCTTCTCATCACTGCCGTGTCTGTTTTTAATCTGGGCAGGTGATTTATGAAGGAGCCCGGACTCTGTATATCTCCTCACTTCCTTTCATTTCTCAAATGGTTTGTGCACTGCAGCATGATAGATTTATCTACACACAACCCCGGCATGACTAATTAACTCTGAAATATCAGGGCCAGATGTGGAACTGAAAGATGGACCCCAAAGTGCTTTCTCTCCCTCTAGATCTCGCTCTTTCCTTTTTTAACTGTTGCTCGTGATTTTTCTTGTTATTCCCTTTGTCCCTTCTAAACATTCGGATATAATTCTGCTAATAATGTGACAGGGTGTTTTAGGTGGGTGTAAATGTTTTTTCCCGATTGGAATAGAACATTAACACAGCTGGTAGTTTTAGACTTGGAAAGACGCTAAATAAATTACTTTGCCTTAAAGGGACACTCCTCTTTGATTCGAAACTTGGATTCATGTCAACTTTAAAATGAATTGCACATACCAACCACATAAATTATTACATGGGTGTAACATAAAGCCTTCCATTCATCACTCCATTGTCACCAGGTAAAGAGTACAATTTATGTTCTACCCAAACTGTCCATGCAAACAGCCTTGACCGGCTTTTACCAACGATTATTTAGTTGCCTGCATCAGACTTAATAGCTATTTAATTTGATTTAATTCTGTGATATAGTAAAGAAGTAAGCCAGTTTCTGGTTTCAGCATCAGCTGTTGGTGCAAATGATCAAATCTTAGCATGATGTCATGCCAAATAAGATCATGCTGAACAGCAATGTCTGAACTTAGTAATAAATCCCACACATCAGTTTCACACAAAATCGCAATAACGTTATTGTGAAATATGCGCTATATTTGACCTAAGCATCAAAATGTAATTACATGTAATTCATTCAATATAATTACAAGTTCTATATGTATGATTTTGCTATTGCTAAATTGACAATGTTTTTTTACTAGCATTACATCTGTGAAAATACTTCAATCCGGATGAAAAGGGTGGAATTTCCCTTTTAAATGTCCAATTTCGCAATATTAGTTGGCTATCTTTTACATCCTCCATTTTTCTTACTTATGAGCCAAGCTGTCTGGTTTCCGGCCAGCATTACAGATAACTGTAGTTCATCTCCTCTCCTTTTTCTCCTCATCTCCCTTCTCTAAAAGGAAATAAGTAAGGTAAGGAGAGAGAGAGAGAGAGAGAGAGAGGGATAAACCTCTTCTGGGCAGATCCACCTTAAGAATGCCAGAAGGCCTCCCTGACACGTCGACAGCTTGCCATGAGTGACGTGTGATCTGTACAAATTTCAGGACTAATAAATCTACCTGCCAGAGGAAGGAGACATGAAAGGGCCGCTGCCCCGCGGCACAGCTTAAATGCAACTGCTGTTGCAGATGAAACTCTGTAGGCTGGAGAATTACAGCTGTCAGGGGGGAAAAAAAGCCTACATCAGATCTGACAGCTCGCCAGGCTCCTTTTCTAACCTGCTTGCTGTCCCACACAGTCACTGCTGATGTTTTTCACTGTTACAAAATACGAAAATATGTGTGACATTTAAACTTTGCGAAACAGGCACACACATCCATTATTTCTTCAGTGTATGGCAAGAAATATGCTCTGAAGTTTAAAATGTTGTTTGTTCTTTCTCACGGCAAAACACACTGTGAAAAGAACATAGCTAAATCTTATCACACACAGCTGTTTTGCTTTTCCATTATGAAGCGGCTCTGTTTTCTTATTGCTTTGAAGTTCATCTGGACCATAGCCAGTATTTGACATTTTTATTGCCAGCCCATGACAGCTATAAACATCCGCTCACCCGTTCTATCATTTGAACAGAGAGGCATAAACCAGCTGAGCGTGTTGCTGTATTTATAGGTAAACGAGTGGAAAAGCCATTGCTCTCTCTAATCTGTCATAAAGGGGATTTATGGGTGTGTGATGTGAGGACCTTGTTGAGACTGTGTATTAACTCATCTCATGCAGACGGGCTCCATGAGGCATGTAGCTACAGGCAGCCAGACGCCACATCAATGCACGCAGAATTCAATATAGAAATGCACATATGGCAAAAACTTATTTTGAATTTAAAGAAAAATGTTTTACTGACCATGTGACCCTGTTCTCTTCAAGAAGTGGCTAAGAGTCGACAGGCAAGCAAGTGGCTTGTATGCTAACAAGTTAGTATATAAGTATTTTCCAAATACTAAATGTGAATGTGGCTGAAAAGGATGCTATTAGTCAAAGATGAAGGATTCACTTCAGTTCATCCTCAGGGGAATTGAAATATTCTCTCCCTAAATTTGATTAATAACAAAACATCTTACATTGCCCTACAAAAGACTTTTCACCACTTGACTTGCGGTACTAGTTAAATCATCCCTAACTTCAGTGGACTGCAGAAGGGGCAATGAATGACAACAAAAAGTTAATCCAGTGATGACAAACCAGTCTGTACTGAAGTGGGGACCAATCCACAGAGCCATGCCACCAGCAGGGCTAGAAACAATCCTCGTTTGTTAAAATGATTTATGCCTGGTCCTAAAGAGGAAAATAATCATCTCAGGGGGCAAATAAAAGAGCTGTGCTTCCCTGTTACCCCTCTTTAACCCCTGTGTCCCGTTGCTTTGCTGCCCATCATTGGGACCTTTGCCCCTGATTAAACTCCCAGCATGCCCTGGGGCCTGAGGTTCAGGCCTGGGTCTCTAGACCAACAGAGGCAAAGGGCGCCTTTTCTTTTTCCTCATGTCTTGAGGCATACGCATGTGAGTTTGGAGGGACTTTTGTTTTTTTACCCTTTCAATGGCCCAAACCCCCTGCGGGGAGCAAACGAAAATGAAAAGTCCTGCATCCACCTGGATATCATTTTCTGCTTTGTGCGTAAGTGTGTGGACATGTGCTCTTCAGTACTGTATACACCATGCATGTGATTTTGAATAACGATGTGTGTCAGTGTTTGTATGGTGTCTGAATGCACTCATTTATGCCTCAGCTTTGTAAATGTTTCTACAGATTGCCTGCAAAACATCTTAAAATGGGTTCAGTAAGAACATTCCTGGTTGTTTATTTTTTGTCAACCAGAGTCTTAATTGTCCTATCAGAGCAGGGCCCTACAAAGCAATATAATGTGACATAGCAATCAGGGCTCTCTGTTTGTCCGCTCCTTCAAAAGTCAGTTGCAATAGCAAAAGCGGCTGAACTTGCTCTCAGTCACATGTGCAAATGTGCATGTCAGTTATAAATGTTCTATTCAAAAAAGTGTTAATCATAAACTGGCCTGCTAAACACATCCTATACTTGCTCTAGGAAAAATGCTTTGGCTCTGCGTATGCGCACGGTGATATGGGCAAGCGTGTGACGCCTCCCTGCTGTTTTGAAAGTCGGAGTTACATTTCTGAGGTTGTTGGTGTCTTCGTGTCCTACTCAGGTAATTTATGGTTTTCAACCCTGCCGGCTCGCAGCCAGCGGTAGCCATGAACTCTACAGGAATTCAGCACACACAAGGCTAGCTGAGGCTGAGCGCGGTGCGTCAGCGGGGTAATGGAAATGGTGAAATCTTGGGATTTCCGTCTCCTACAGAAACTTATTTTGACTCTATTTCCTCACTAACCGCAACAAGTTCCATAGATGCACATGCAAAGCCGAGGCCACCGATGTACTCGGAATTCAAAAGGTTGTAGAGAGAGACACATTGAGACCATGTGTTTCCACCCAGCACTGTGACCCGAGGAAGTCTCCAAAATCCCCAGCATAAGCTTCATTGCCTGCCACCGCGCGCAGCGTCACCGGCCCGCTCAATGCCCTGCTTCAAACCAGATTTTCTACTTCTCGTGCCAAGCGGCTGCCATATCCCATTTCTCATCAGACCTTGATGGACCTAATGCGGGAATCCATTATCACACTCGCACTGTTTGTGGCTTCGCTCTGTTCTTTTCCTGGCCTCATCGACTGTCACGGATCCACAGCCTCCGGGGCCCACAGCTCCCTGTCTAGTCTGTGCTGCTTCAGCCCTGGGTCATCTTCTGTTTAAGTTCTGTTCACCCTTGTCAGAAGACATTCTCCTAGTGTCAGGACGCAGCCTAAGAGACAGTGGGTTCAATGTAATGGGCTGGGATGGAAATAAAAGAGGTTTTGTTGGATAGCCACACTTGGTTTTTCAACGCTTTTGAATAGATGTGCTTGTCCTTGACCTCTTGGTGCCCTTGTCTCTGAACAATCACTCCTGTGTTTTGTAAATTGCCAAACACTTAGATGCTTCTTTTACTATAATTAAAGAGTAAATGTCCCCTTATACAGTAAATCTAAGCACTGCTCTTTCGCACGCACGGCATCTGCTTGTCTCAATGAACTCTTCACCCCAGCTGCCACCAGTAAGGCTGTCATGCTGAATTATACCTAAGTCTTTTTGCGGCCCCTCCCTTCGATTGACAGGCAGCCGGTGAGTTCAGAGAGATACAGATTCACTTGCTGTTAATGTCTGGAAAGTTTTCCTTCTGCGGTTTCCAATTAGATTGCAGCTGGTTACACCAGAAGAACAGAAAAAAAAAACGTTTTCTTCCTTTAGTTTATGGGGAGTTGGATACAGACTCTGCCTTTTAAATCTCATGGAGAAACTTTGTTTACATACTGTACATTTTCATAAACTTTTCTCAGTTTTAATCCTGTGTGCCTATTTGTTAATTGTTTGTTTATTGCTTGTTATTCTAAACATTTATTCCAGAAAACCAATTACAAAGTATTTTTATTTTACAATCTCTGCCTTTTCTCTTCGGGTAAAGAAGTTACAACCGTTTGGTAATTTTCCATACACAGGGATCTACCCTGTTATTCATTGTTTAAGGATGGTGGAGATAATGCATCAACAACAGCTATCAATGTTTAGCTGCCACCTTTACTATCATAATGTGCTTCATAAACATGGAGAATCAAATAATTAAGAGTGTCTTCATCAGCAAAAGTTTAACTGGAAACATATTTAATTTATTTTTCTTACTACAACTGCTTAACTACTTAAGCAATTCAGTCTCCTGACAAAGCAGATTTTTTGTGGTCTTGGTTAAGTTAAGTAAACGATGGTGAACTTAGTTTGCCACTGAAACTCAACAATCCTTAATTATGACACATGATGAGGTTACTTCTTGAAGACGCAATGAAAACCACAATCTTTCACTAACTTTAAGTGATTTATGTTTGCTTATAGGCAATTCTATGATTTTAATGCATTACACCTTTTGACATGTTACTGCTTAAAAAGATATAACATCCTGTCTGTGCTTGTTCGTCAATCTAGGTGAAGGCTTGGAGCCTGGAGTGCACACTTAGTGCTTGTTTTCATCATAGTGCTGAACTTTGTTTATCCCGTTTTTACTACTTTGAAGAAAAGCAGCTGTTTTATTGAACCATGCAACAACTACATGCATGGACTCGACTTGAGTCACCCTCATCACTTTTGCTTTTCAAACCTAACCACTCATTCGACTCAAGATACTCATTTTACCACCGCGTGTGGTACCAGGTTATTACTTGCGCATAAACTGTAGTATACACTAATAAACTGTGAAATGAACTGACAGTTGTGATTGCAGCTCACTAAGGCTAATCACCAAACACCAATATATAGTAATTATTTCTCTAGTTTAAGGTGACAGAGAGTTGATGCTGGTAAAAATGTGCGCTAATTGTTCATTTTTGTTTGTTAAACATTGATCTACTCTGAGAGCTGTATCGGTTTGTTTTTGGTTGCGAAAACATAACCTATAGAAGGGTAGATGTGTTTAAATGCAAAAATCCCCCCGCTTTATTTGCCAGTCAGCATGCTGACTGGCTGTGGGGTCTCTTACTTTCCGTCCCACCTTTGGCCATGTCAAAGAGCCATATCAAACTGTGTTAACGGCTCCTTTTGTCAAATCGTCCTTTGCAGTAGGTATTACGCATCCTTTAAAAACGTAACTTATTGGGATCTGACCTGAAAAGCATAAACTGATCAGAGAAGAGCGGCTCACGAACATTTCTGATTAATCTAGATCAAGGGTTCTCAAGGGGGTTCCAGCGCCCCCCAGGGGGCGTTCAGAGAATGTTAGGGGGCGCTGGAAGCAATATCTCTGAAAGGGGGCATTTATGTGTTTTGGTTGGCGTTTGTTCTATAGACTATGTTGAGGTCCTTATTTTAAGATTTGCAATAAAGAGCCAATGTACAATATGGGGCTTTTGCTCGTTAAAATTCAACAATTTAAACAATTCATGTTAGTGTCTGTGGAATGTGTCCAATGTGAAACCATAGACTGTTGTTTTAATGTGTTTAAATTTGAGCTGAATATTTCACTCTGTAACGGTACTGTTGTTATAAAATCATGGGTTATTTCCAATTGTTATCGTAGTCAATAGTCAACATTTCATCTGTAATTTTTCAGACTGTGAAATAGATTTGGATTCCGTAAGTCTGACGTTGGGATCAGATTCCATTTAGTGATACCAAACCACAAATATTATTGTGGCTAATGCATACTATGTGGAAATGATACGATACCATCAGTGTGAGGTGGGATTGTTTTTGTTTTGCACTGCTGTTTTGACATTTAGTTTCCAAACAAGCGTTATGATCCAGGAATATCTGTTGGTGTTACTGTGTTTTTTGTCTTGGCTGCAGGATTCAGTTCACAGTTCACCATGACCATGTGCTTGTGTTGGATCATTCCAAAGTTGACAGCTTTCTCTACCCATCACCACCGTTCTTCCTTGAAAGTGCGACAGAGGTATTAACTTGTCACGTGAAAGCCCGGCTCGGGTTGAGAGACAGGCCACAGTCCTTAAATTGCTCCCTCCCCCTCAGGCCGCGTTAGAGCGCCGATTCGGTTTAGGGTGTGACAGCAAGGATCATCCGGCTCAAATCAGCCAAACAATCGCACTTCGGCTCCGTCAGACAGACGAGGTGGCCCAGACATGCCACAGAGAGAGGGTGACACAACGCCACCGAGGACCGTCCATGTCTGCGTTATCCGTCTTTATATTCCGGCAAATGAGGAGACTCTGAATTAATTACACTACGGGGATCACTAAAACGCTGGACAGCTTAATGCCTTTCACGTCACAGCGCTGCTGACAGAGACATGTTCTTCCTTGTTGTCCCCTTCAAAGGTTATCAGCCCAAATTCCAAAGTCAGGAATCAGAGAAGGGAGGAGGATGAAATAGATTTGGAGAGCTTCGATGACAGAGGCTTGCGATGAAATAAGCTTTCAAAGCACAAAAGGCTTCTCGTCTCCAGTTTTTTTTTTTCTCCCTGTCACTCTCCAAGATTTGTCAAACAGACACACATTCTGCTGCCAGTGTCGCACTTCAGCTCTGAGCCATGAGCATGGTGTTGAAGAAGATGAGATCTACAAAGCTGCATTCTTCTCTCTCTCTCTCTCTGTCTTTTTTTCAAATATCTGCCATTAGCGTAATGTGCACATGTGAACGGTGGACCAGCTCCAGCGGCTTATAACCCGCCCGCCTCTCAAAACCCGGGGACGTGACGAGCGATGAAAGAAGAAAGAAAATAAGTAAGATGTCATCTTTAATGTCAAACACCAAATGTGAGCTTTCATTATCTTCAACCACCGTGTCTGGCTGCTATGCAGGGCTGTAACATTAGCCACGTTGCTCGGAGCGACACCCTGTCAGGTGGAGTTTGGAGACACAGTATCCAGTAACCCCTCCACAGGGTGAGCGTGAGCCAGAGGAAAACTGCGAGACGGTGAGAAAGACACGTTGAAAGCAGAGACACGAAGGATCACGACATTCCGGAGCTGCCGTCTCATGTGACCAGCTCCTGCCAAGGAGGCTGGATTTGAAAAGTTTGGAAGTCATTCCATCGATGCTTTCGCAACAACATAGCCAGGGTCGTAGCAAGACTTCCTCTCGGCACATAACACTGCCTTTAAACATTTTGAAGTTGGCCAAGTCTGTTCTTGGATCTTGATGAAAAATTGATGAATTTAAATGTATACATTTTTCAGATCCAAGATCCGAAGCTAGGAAAATGCTGAATCGGCAATTGTTTGGCCTTGGCGGTATGTGCTCTACTGAGTGCCACTGTAATCCAATCCAACCTTGGCCTGATGCATCTCATAAAGACTCATACACATTTCTCAGGCGCTTGACACTAAACTCACAACCAAATAGTTCTGCCTCTACCCCATTCTAGATACTGCCCTTCTAGAATCCCTCTCCCTCTTTTTGTTTTCTGGCCAGTTCGATGCCTGTCCACAAACATGTCTGCCGTCTGCCTGCCTGGCAGCCCGCAGGTTTGAGGCCTATATTTAATCACCACAAGGCTTTACTCCCTCCGTCAGCGACGGCTCATTTCACGTGGCGGCCCTGGGCTCTCTCCTCCAGATTCTCTGCCAAATACAATAACTCCTCTCTTTCGTTACCCCGCTGTATTTTATAATTTCGCTATTTTTCAATGTCAGTGCGGGGCCTTTTGAAGAGTTTCTATTGAATTTCCTGTTGGACCCTGCAGGTCGGGGCCATTCCGTTTTTACTTGAAACCATCCCCTGCTTTGCATTTTTCCTTCCTGTTTCAAGACAGTAAAATGAGAATTAAAGCATGGTTTCATCAAATATAGAAGACAGTATTCCATTGTTACCACAATAAATGTTATAAACTAAAGACCCAGAATGCAGAAAATCCCCTGCATTTTCACTATTAAAGGTTCCTGTTACTCGACTATCTCCTCTGGGTAATATTATCTAACCCTCCTCAGTTACATGTGTTCACAATTCTTCGGAATTATAAATCTTCTGCGGAGCTGTCATGAGTGTCTTGAAAGTATTAAAATGCCTGTTGTTTGACCAAATGGAAAGAGAGTAGATTCAAACAATACTTCACTCTTCCTGTCTCCGGGTTCACAGAAGTTAATGCGTTTGGCAGTAGCAGATGCCGTTCTCCCCTCTTGAGTTGTGTGAAAGAATGTCACCCAAGTCTAATCAAATTACAGCTGTTATAGCAAACGTCAAACCTTCACTTTAAATTCTAGGTCCTTGCTGCCGACGGCTCGTGCACTTTCTCGCCCCCTTTTTGTTGTGGTAAACCAGAGATGCAATCTCAATGAGTGCATATATCGGGGAGGTTGTGCTCTTTGATAATGTGGCCACGAACCCTTTGGTCAAAGTCATGATGTGTGTGTGTGTGTGTGTGTGTGTTTGTGTGTTGTGCGTCAGCTCTTGTGACCTCTTAATATCGCATCACATGTCTGATCTTATTCTTGTCTGCCATCTGAACTCCTGTCATGTGCTCCTTTTGCTAATCTGTCACACTTAATCTGAGTGGAAAGAAAATCTTGAGAGGAGAGCCTCCAGTGCCCCAGGAACGCTTGGGGTTGGGAGAAAAAAAGCGAGCGGGGAAACAAAGGAAGAAGAAGGAAAAGAAAATCACAACGGCGTAGCATTTCAGGGGCATGAATGGCATCAATGATTCACAGAGGGGGATAAATGGGGTGAGAGAAAAGAGGAAGAAAGATGAGAGAACAATGTATCCGTTGTGCTTTAATCTGAAGTAAATCATCTGTCTCTCCCTCTGTCAGGTGTTGAGATTTGCTCTCATCACACAATGCTTCAAGGGTTTGCCCTGTACACTGCTGTCCTAATGATTTAGTCAGCGCTCTGCCTTCTTCTCTTCTTCTTTTTCCCCTATCTGCTTTGGTTGATATAATGAAATCTGAAATTAGGCTTTTGCTCTCCTTCTCTAGTGTGTGTATTCGTTTAGTCATAGCACACTTTTTTGGAATTGATAATTATTGCTAAATTTCTATGGTGGAAACATATGTCCAGAACTCTATTTATCAAAGTTATAAGAAATACTGTTATATATTATACTCCTATTATAATATTACCTAGAGTACCCAAAGTAGGAGAGTATAACAGACACACTACACTGGGTGCAAGGGAAGATTATTAATCAACATGGCCCCAGAGCCCATAACAGGCACCCTACTTGTCCAACAAAGGACACAACTCTTCACCTCTGACTTTCTATGGTGGTTTCATGATTCACTGTATTAAGACAAGTACAAACGACTCACAACGGCACACGATTGAAGCTGTTTTATTTTGTACGTACTTCTTGTCTCTCATTGCAGTTCCCCTTACTTCCTGCCAAGGTGTTTTCTCCTGTCCTCATTACAACAGCTCCTCCCTTGATTGTGTCCACCTGTGTTCACTTACCTCATGTGTATAAATAGTCCTGTCTCATTGTGTCTTGTCAATGTGCCACATCAACTACCCCAGAGACGCATTGTTAAGTCAACCATGTTTTAAGCCAAGTTTTGCTTCAGCGTTTTAGCTAAGGTGTCCTATTTTTGTCTGGAACATTGTATTTCTATTAGTTTATCAAAATATGTAATTTGTGCAAGATCATCAGTAAAGACATTCGGATTTCCCCAAACTGGTTGCATGCCTTTGAGTTCTGTTTCCTCAAGTCAAGTTTGTAACAAACTTCAGGATCATACTTTAGTTAAGTTATGGGTGTATGCAGAGCAACTGCATATTTTAGATAAAAGGTGTCGAGTAAAAAGTCATACAGTTGTAATAGTCAGGGATATGGCAGAGTGGAAGTGTAAAGTGGCATACTATGGACATTCGGAAATTAAAGAACCTTTGAAGTACAATTAGTAAACACTTCCTTTTCAGTCCTCAATGATCTCAACAGTCAGTACAGATGATTTCTTTACCTCAGTACTTCGCACTGGTTTAGATTTGTGTCCATGGAAGGTCATGAGGGGGCAAAAAGTAAAATGTGTTCAGATTTAAGCAGTTCAGACATCAATCCCCTAACGCAAACTATGAGCTTACTTTTTGTTCGTCTGCCAGATGGGACAGCTGCTCGGGGCACAGCTGAGCTTCCCTGTACATCTCTCCGGGTGAAAAGTTCACTTCCAAAGTGCAATAAATCAAACGTGGAAACATAAACGTATATGAAGTTCATTACCCTATATTTCTCAAACATGCTGTGAGTGTTTTTATCAACTGCGGGACAAACAAAAACATTGGATTTGTGCAAGTGATTCTACTATACGACCTAAAAAGCAGAACATTAATGTTGTATCTGTTATTTTATGAGAAGGCAGTCAGTGTCACCTTCCATGTAAATTCAGGTTTTTGATATGACTGTATATTTAGTTATGAAATGGAAAAATAGCAAGGAGTCATATCCTTTGGGTATGTTTACCGTAAGCATGGTTTCCAGTATGATTGCCAACTGATCAGCTCAAGGCTGTCAAGAGACATTAATGTTACAGGATGTCTGTTTTTAATTAGAATGCATTTAAATGGATTTTCTTTCTCGTTGAGCTTTAGATGAGAAAATGGATATTACTCTCATGTTTGCACAGGAAATATGAAGCTACAGCCAGCAGCTATTTAGATTAGCTTTGCATAAAGACTAGAAACAGTGCTAAGTTAACACAATACACTCACCGGCACCTGACAGAAGTTCAAGAATAAATAATGTTATATCTTGTTCAAGCTGCACACAAGCCAAAATGTAAAAAAATATATATTTATTATTAATTCTATTTTCTTTCTGGGTTCTTGGAAATTTTTTTAAATGCAAAAACACAACGGACTTAAAACGGACTTCATAAAGAGGTGAAATATATGGGCTTTAGAGGTCCTCATAGGCAGATTAGGTGAGAATTGTTACTGTTTTAATCTAAGAGAAGGATGAGAAAGAAAATATTTTTGAAATGATAACCTTTTCCATTAATGCAGAGGTGCAAAATCACTGGAGCGCTCGTCTCATTTATCAATGCATACTGCGTTATTGCACTCAAAGCCCAATTAAATGTTTAATGAGAGGAGTTGAGGTTGTGGGCTATTGCCAAACTGAGAACACATGGCCGCATGTGGAGCTGCTCAGTGTTTGACCTGAACTTTTGGCACCAGCAGCTTGCTTTAATATGTCAAATTAAGCGGCTCTGACCTCTGCCTTAGGTGTTTCTCTCTCATGTCCGCCATCCTCTATCCTTTCCTTCTTGTCACACGCACATCTAAGGGCCATTTTTCAAATTAATTAAGTCACTGCATTTTTTGACTTTACTTTCCTCCTGATGTTTGCTTTATTTCACATTGCATTGAAAATCCATCTGATTTTAATATCTTGTAACCAAGTTACGGTGGTGTTATGAGTAGAGGTCAGTTAGCTCAGACTGCAATTGGCTGCGCTAATGTAGTCAGCATTTTTTCTCTGAGGACAATTAATGCTCTGCATTACACTTTGTGTAATTGTTTTGCAGCTCAGTCAATGAAGTAATTTCAACTGAGCAATGGCGCGGTTGGGCCTTTCATCTTAAACACTCAAATTCCCGTATAAGTTCATAAAGCCTATAGATTTAAAAAAAATGTCACGTCTTGTGCGTTGCTGTTCGGTTGTCATTCTTAAAATACACAAGGAAGTTAGCTTTGTCTTATTGTCAATAGAATCAACACGCTTCTTTTAAAATCACAACTTTATTTGCCACCACGTGCCAACCAAGTAAGGGCAATTGGTTGATATATGCTAATAACACTGTACCAATGTAGTGATCTCATTATTTTACTGAGGTCAGTGTATTGGCCAGGGGATTGGAAAATAGTGAAATATTCCTTGATTGGCCAGTGGAAAAACCTACATTACATGTGCAGGTGTGGACAAGTTTTTGGATAACGCGTGTCGACCACGATAAACCATTCCCATTGAAATACACTGGTTTTGAAAACGTGCTCACCATAACGATTTTTGAAAGCAATTTGTTATGGTGACCACAAATTTTCGTGAGACTGGGTTGTGCATTCTTGCTACTCTGCAGCGCACTTCCCATGCACTGACCATTAATAGAGCTCTGAGTATTTTCATTAAATGAAACTTTTAGTTCTTTCCATAAATAATGAAAATGAAATGAATCAATGAATGAAAATGATTTCACTTGGGGGGGAGTGTACCTATAGATGAAGGTGCTCCCTGTTTGCCACAGTAAAGGAGATGAGAGTGGGTTACCCAGGATCATATTGATTTTATCCCTCATCCTCCCATCAGCTCTCACTGGTCTTTCATTCAATGCTCACTTTGAGACAGTCAAGATAAGTGTTCCCTGTAGATTCCAGAAAATCATAAAAGGTAAAAGCTTGTGCTAAAGCGTCTCAAACCGTGTGCGGCGAGTTCAGGGCTGTGTCTCCCGTCCTCTCCGGTGTGGGTCTTGATATGTCGGCCCCCTGTCACAGCTGAACACTTCACAGAACTCCATCAAAGAGAAGACAGAAGAGCAGAGAGGGAGGACCGAGAGGGAGAGGCATCAAAGGCTGATCCTACCCACTGTTTCCACATGCTGCAACATCCCAGTGGTAACAGCTGACAAGCCCCTCCATAAACAGCCTGCTCAGATCCTGCCGGCAGGACGCAGCCATTCAGGAGCAGCTCGCTCTCGGGGCCTTGTTTGCTGAATTGCTGCTTGGAAAGCAGTCCAGCATGAAGGAGCCAGTAGAATAATAGGAAATAATGTAAGACGGAAAGATTGGAACAAAACAGTCTTCTCCTCTGAAATAATGACTATATATATATATACTGTATATGTATTTTATCACAAAAAATATAATATGCCAAAGTGATAAGCAGTTTTTCTTAATTATTAAAATTGATGAAGTTTAAAAAAACAAATAGAAAATTTAATTCTTGAAAGAAAATATTCTTACTGAAGAGGAGAAGTAGGTGTATCAACATCAGCGAAATGAAATGAAATCGGAGCAGACTCTAATCGTGATGTAAATGGAGAATGGGATTCTAGTTGCACAAAATTGAAAAAAAAATCAGGTCTATAAGGGTAAGTGATGAGGATACTGTAACCTTGAATAACCCTGAAACATGGGTTATTCAAATAAAAAATACATGTTTTCATCAGTTGTTTTTTTACATCGTCTTTCACCATTTAAGATCATACCGTAAGTTTCTTTTCATTATTATGGATGGAAACAGTTTTTGTTTTAATTGGCGCTATACTTGGATCCAACCCAGGCTACTGTGAAATGGGTCATCCACGTGAACAACCTTACAGAAAATCATCACCTAACTCTGCGGGTCTCTCAGCGAGTTTATGAGTTTATGAGTTTCATTGTTCAGCTGTCCGGTCAGAAAAGTGACTCATCATCCTCGCCCTGATCGCTTACCAAGTGCTGTGCTCGGATGTAGCGAGCAGCTGTTCATAGAGAAAAGGATCTAAAAACCCACTGTACACCACCTGTTCTGCACCAAATAACAGACAGACACAGTTAGAGGTCTCTGGTCAATGCAGAGCAGCGTTCAGCTGCATAAGTGCCAGATTATTTTTCGCCAGAGTTAGTAGAGGCTGAGGGAGAAGG
>JAFBJU010000381.1:702039-729539 GCA_016785305.1 Colistium nudipinnis | reverse complement strand
CACCGGCACTAACCTGTCTTTGTCTTTGTTGTATTTTAGTCTAACTACCATTTCCCCTGAAAACATTATTAAAAGATATTTTATTATTTGATCCCCAACTGTCTCCAACTCAATTATGTCTGTGAATCTTGCCTCGTAAACCCCTGGGTTGCCACATTTGGTGGAGAATGTGTGCACTTATTCCGTCATTAAAAGATTCACAGAAAAAAGTATGTTGAGACAGCAAAATTGCAGCGCCATGGAGAATGCACTAGCCCAGCTCATCCAAACCCAAACCCAGCAGGCACACAGCCTTAGAGCCTTAGAAGATGCGATGACAACTTTTGGCCAGCATTTAATTCATCCAGAGAACCCTACAGAACCTTATAAAGTCCTAACAAAACAGTGTCTGAAAGTATTCGAAAAAAAACTGCAGAGAGAGAACGATGGCCTAAAGCAGAGGGGTCAGGAATACTAGCCCCTTTGTTAACCGGGAGAGTCCAACCAACCAGCCTGTCGGGACCTCACCTCACCAGACACCAATAATTATGCCTTAAAAGTGGCCATTTTATCCAATTATGGTCACAAACTTCAGACAAGGGCCCAAAGGTTCCACTCCTGGACCTATGACTCCACCGCCCCAGTCTGACCCCAGGTTGCTTTGTTACTATGCCGGACCCAGGACTGGCTAACCACTGGTGATGGGCCCCCAGCTCTTGACAGAATTGTGATGGACCGGTGCATAAGCGCTCTACCTGCGGACGCCAAACGACATGCAGCCCAAGGCCCCCCCAGGGTAGACAAGCCGAGGTTGAGTAAGTGTGATCCAGGAGCACCCACTCAATTTCAGATGACCCAGGTGGAGCAGCCGGAACAGCCCCCTGGCATCGACTGCTGTTGAATGAGGTGCTACACCTGTGGCCAGGGGTGGCCACTTAGCTTGGAACTGCCATATCCAGGATGAACCAATGCAGACAGTAGGACTAATTACCATCTGAAGACCAGCAGCTACCTCACCACCTGCTGGGCCCATGAGGACACCCCAAGCTACCCATCAGAATCGGAACCGAAGATACAGAGGATCTACTTGATTCTGGCAGTAGAGACCCTCCTGAGACCAGGACTGGTGACTGGCCCCCAGAGACCCTCCTGGTCTCCTGCTTTCATGAAGAGACTCGGGAGTATCCAACCTCCCACATTCAAATACAGACCACGAGGGGCACCTTTGAGGTCACGGCTAGAATGGTAAAGAATCTGCCTGCACCTGTGCTGATTGGACGAGACTGCCCCATATTTTGGCATTTGTGGGACCATAGAGTGGCTTGCCCTGGAAGAAACGGTGCCAGCAGGAAGCACCCTAGCAAGTGGAAAAAACTGAAAATGCTTATGCAGCGCCCTCTGGCCCCTGTCTATCATCCCCAGTGGAGGCCTCAGGGAGGAAAGATCCAGAGTTGAATCAGGCTTTGTCAGAAGGTATTTTTTCTGAGTTCCCCCTTGCGGAAGAGAACAAAAGGGTCAGCACGGGGCAGTTCGGGACAGCCGAGCTAGGAGACTCTTGGAACATGCCGGACAGAACCTGGTGGTCATCGAGGGGGAGCCGATCGGAGGGGTGAGTGTCATCACATATCCTCAATTTTCAGTCAAGATTGGACTATTGTATAGGCTGGTCAAGATTGGAGAACTCATTAGTGAACAGTTGCTGGTCCCTAAATGTTACATTCCCATACTCCACCGCTCCGTCATAGAGTATGTTGACCAGATGCAAGTGAGAATGGGTAAAATATGGCCCCTGGTGCCGGAACACTTGCAGGAGGCGCAACCAGCTCAAGCCCAGGTATATAACCAGAAAGCGTAAGTGCGGGAGTTCCAGCCTGGTGAGCTAGAACTTGTCCTCATCCCCACTGTAGAGTGCAAGTTTCTGGCCAAATGGCACGGGCCCTACGAGGTCATGGAGAAGGTAAGCAAGGTCTTTTACAAGGTGAGGCAACCTAGAAGAAGGAAGCCCTGTCAGATTTATCATGTAAATCTACTAAAGAAATGGCATGCTGTTGGGTTGCTGTCCTTGACAGCTGAAATTACCAGCTTTAACCCACCACAGGTACCTTTAGGGCCACAGCCCACTGACAGGACCTGGTAGAGCTGATCAGCCAGTTCAAGGATGTGTTGAGTGACCTACTCGGATACACGAATGTGATACAGCACAACATAATCACTGAGCAAGGAAAGAAGGTGAGGCTCAGGCCCTATCGCATCCCAGAGGCTAAGAGGGAGACCATCAAGCTGGAGGTGAGGAAGATGTTGGAAATGGGGGTTATCGAGGAGTCCCATAGCGCTTGTTCCAGCCCCATTGTGTTGACTCCTCAGCCAGATGGCACTGCTAGGTTCCGCAACGATGCCTGCCCCGTGCCTCGAGTGGAAGAACTCCTCAAGTGTCTAGGACCTGCTCACTTTGTGTCTACTCTGGTCCTCACTAAAGGTTACTGGCAGATTCCCCTCGCAGAAAAAGCCAAAGAAAAGACTGCATTTTCTACACCAGATGGCCTGTACCATTACAGTGCATCTGTTTGGCTTGTGGAGTCCATGGAGCCCCAGCAACATTCCAGAGGATGATGGACCAGAGGATGATCTGACCCCATAGTGAGTATGCAGCAGCCTACTTAGATGATGTTGTTGTCCACAGCCCTAACTGGAACTCACATCTGGATCATCTAAGAACAGTCTTGGGAGCCCTACAGCGATCTGGCCTGACAGCAAATCATCTAAAGTGTCGCCTGGGCCTGGAGGAGGCAGGAATAACTTGCCTACAACATTGGAATAGGAAGTGTGCTGGGCCATTTAAAGGAAACAGCTGCAGCAAGAGAGTGCGCGTGAGGCAGCACGAGGAAGAGAGACAGAGAATCTCAAAGAGGATCACTGGCTTTTCGGAGGGCCACAGCCACACCACCCTCTCAAATAACCTGGACTTGACAGGTAATCACTGGCACTCACCTGTCTCTCTTCTCTTCCCCGACAGGAAAGTGGAGAAGACTAAATACCCTGGACGGGAGAAGCCTTTGTTGTAGTTTGGTCCAACTAGCCTTTCCCCTGAAGAATTTATTAAGATATTTTATTATTTGATCCCCAACTGTCCCCAACTCGATTAGTTCTGTGAATCTTGCATCGTAAACACCCTGTACAGTTACCGAAGGTTACCAGTGTTTGAAGCCTTGTGGATGTCAGAGCTTATTCCAGGACTGGTTAGCACAGGTTTGAGCTGTCCTCTGAAGTTCATGCTGCGCATTCTTGAGTGCATCAAGAGAACTCCTTGTTGCCCGTTGCTTGTATACTTTATGCGCCTAGTTCTTGCAGTGAACAGCATTTTCGATCATCCAGTCTTCTTGTGGCAGCCTTCTCGTGCCATGTACCTTAAAACTAAGTATCACACCTTTTCATTTCTTCCTGACAGATGGGGTATTACTCAGGTAACAGATGAGATATTATGAAGTGGAAACGTCTGCATTCCTCAATAAAACATTGCTGTATTTCCCAGCCACTGTGCATATTGTATCATATGCATATTGCATTATGTTGCTGAGCACAGTCGATATAGGAAAGACTTTTGAACGGTGTTTCAAAAAAAGGGAAAGAAAGAAAGAAGAAAAAGCTGCTGGGTAAAAGGCCAAATATATGGGACCAAAAAATCCACTCTGAGCTTCAGTTAAGACATTCTGAATGGAAGATTAATTTCATTTGTCAATGGTAATACAGAAAAAGGCAATTTTTCAGATTTTTTTTATATTGATTTGTCTTTTGGGCCACTGTTTTCCAACTTTTGGGGTTTTCCTGTAATAAGGCACAAGTTTTTCTCAACCGGATCGGTGGAATGTACGCCCCTGGCCAGGCCATGGTTTTGATTTTAACAGCAGTGAACACAAACACTATAAATTTACATACACAAGAGAGTTCTTTTAATAGGCACTCAACTTTGCAAAGACAATAACTCTCTTAGTCATACGGCCTCTCTCTGAAATGCCCCTGCTGTTTGCTGAGGTAGCTGGCAGCACTCAGTACTCTCCCTGACAAGGTGCTTTGAAATACCAATCACGGAGTTTATACAACAGAGAGGGCTCGTAAATGTGTCGAGTGGGGAAATATACATTGCCAAACTTTTTTTTTTTTCATGGAGTTACGATCCTAGCAGTGTGTACACCTTACAGTTGATATAATATACGCTGAGTCTTATTCTGGAACCCATTAATCATGGATGACAGCAGAGGAAAGTGCTTTTAGTTGTGTTAGCCCAGTGACAGTCCATAAGTAACCTTTCCCCGACACCACACGCATGTACACACGACAAACACACACACATGTACGTGGTACACGAGACACTTAAAACCTGTGGAGTCCTAGATGTGGCCAAGCTGTGAGTAATTTACGGCACCATTTGGCAGGAAGTGAATAGAAAACTTGCACCTTTACCCACAAAATAACACATTAAAGTGGAAGCATTTTTACCAGATGTGGCAGGCTTCTCATTTCTAGCCAGCAACCATTGGATATGACTGCTGGAGTGGAAATAGCTAGCTCATTTATGTAAACCTGAGAGACTTGGTCAAGAACTTTTAATGTGCACTTCATACTACCATGATGCTTTGCTGTTTTGATATGGAAAGGATGAGTAGTGGTGATGTAATTATTTATTATTTTAACAGTTTTTTCTGTACTTCGGAGCAAAATTTTAAAATACCACCTACTTTTGATGATGTGAACACACCCATGAACACATGGACTCTGTATGATTTTTTTTCCATCCGGCGTTATCAATGCCGGTTCTGAATCAACATCCCATTGAAATATCAGTAACAAAGAGAACAGAAGGTGATCAGTGGTGAGAGTGATCCATGCTTATATCAGGGGTAATCTGTATTTATGATTCTGTGGGAAATCTTGGCTTTATTTCACCCTCTAAAGTTCGTCATACGCTGGAGCTAGAGGGGAAAGTGTCCTAGTTCAGCAGAAATCTGAGGGCAGCACGGAAAAATATTTCACAGTGTGTCAGACCACTCCGCACATGGTGAATAATGTTCAACATGACACTGTAATGCTTGTTCAGGTGAAAAACGGTTCCCTCCACAGCTTTCTGGGGCAGTGGTAATAATATTCCATCCGAGGGAGGGGATGTGTGTGAAATATGGCACTACTTCACATTCATGAATTCATCCGGGGGAGATAAATTAGGCCCCAGACAATCTAACAGTCGAACTACCTAAATAGAGCACTCTGTCACCACAAACTAAAAGGAGGTATGGTGGGCGATCAGCAGAATAATTCATGATTCTACACATCTTCGTCAGAATTAGCCTGTAAATAATCACCATGCACCAACAGGAAGACAAAACGCAGCTTCGATTTGAAATAATCCCTCATTCTCTCCAGTTCTCTGGTGCACTGGGCTGAAGCCAAGTAGTAACACGAACCGGATCCTTCATCTTGATCTCTGCAGTGAAATATCATGCATGCAACAAATTAGAGTGATGTGCAGGCGTTTGATCATTTGTTTGAAGTGACGTGTGATAGGCGTTGATTCACTTGCACAATAATGGCCTTTTAATTGAGCTCCTTAGTCTTTTTCACACCTGACAAGTGGTTTGATAGCAGCACCGCACCCCGCCGTGACTGACAAGCACAGTGAGGTCACTGGTATCCTTCAGCCATTGCACAGCTTGAAACCAGACACTTTTGCCCGTGTGACAACCCTGATGTCCAACACAATGTGAAATCAAAGTGGCTATTATTTAGGGTATGCAGAGTAACTCCCGGGCAGCTGGGATTTATTCATGGGCGCTATGCCATATATGTGCACGCTCCTGGTTTGATTTATTTGTGAAGGCAGAAACACAAATAAATGCAGTCTCATTTACCTCCTTCCAGTGTTGCCATAGTCTGCTGAACCACAAGTTAAGTGTTATGACAGACTTTGTCTGCTGCGCTGGCATATCTGGAGGGAAAGCAGAGGAGGCGTGTGGTGCGTTGCTGAGTGATGACAGATGTGGGGCCAACGCTGAAATGCATCTTTTGCTCTTTAATGCTGTGTTTTGGGTTGAAATGGTCGCTGCCGACCGCTGGTTATGCGGTCGCATGCATGCAGGAGCACCATCTATCTGTTTGGTGTGTAGCTCGCATTTGGGTTTCTAAATGGTGCATGGATCCATTCCTGACATGTATGAATGAGGGTTGCGCCGAGGGTTAAGTAAATAAAGCCATCAAAGTGAAGTGCATTCAAAGAGCACCGAGTCGCTCTCTCCACATTTTTCATCCATCCCCGGCTTGATCTGTTTGCCTAACCCACTGGGTTTTCTATCCAAGTAACTTATTGAACAGGGTGAATCAATGCTTGACATAGATCCTGGTTCAGTGCGCAGTGAAAGCTAACTCCCTCTCTTTGATTTTATGGACAGGTCCAGGATAAATGGGAATCCACCATGAGAGCAATTGACTTCTGTGTCGCCCTCTGTCTCATTATTAACAAGGTGAATCTGTGGGGATTACAAAATGGCTAAGGGAGAACATGTTAAGTACCAGACACAGGGTGTTTTATGTTTAGGTAATTCTTTATTACGATGAGACCTAACAGTGTCATGAAATATGAGTGTATTTTAAGTTGTGTAGCATATGAGGTTGCAGTCTGACAGGACACAGCAATTATCAGATTAATTTCCCAAGGTTTGGGTGACAAATTAACACTAAATGTCATTTATGTTTATTATTTTTATGCACAATATTTGTTTTGTATTACATTCATTTAAGATATCACATATTGACACTAACAGAAATGAATCTTTAAAAAGTCTGAATGCAACAGTGATGTTGGAATATATCGCCTTATCTCAATATAAATCACATTAATTAAAAGATAAGATCATTCTTTATTTGTCCCACTGTGGTGACATTTACAGAGTTACAGCAGCAAGGGTTGTCATGAAAAATAATATATACTCATAGATAGATACTGTGTTTGTGCGTGGTCCTGATGTAGTGAATGTTTTTTTGGCATGTTATTCTTTAAATTTCTTGACCAAAGATCGAACGTCTTTGTGGTTCTGCGAGTTTGCCCATGCACTCGGCTCTAGCTGCAGTAACTCCAAGATTGGCTTCTTGCAATTTTGCTTTGTTGAAAAGCCATACGCGATCAGTGAGAGCACTGACTGTGTCAACCTTTGTTTTGTCACTATGAAATTTAAAGAAGGGTTTGCACATGGCATGCACACTGCCCTGCGGTCACCATTCGGTGTAGGAAATACTGTCACTGTTTACATACACTAATTATACTCATAAAATATAGTATTGTTTTAATGTCATTGTCTAACACGACCATTGTGACCATTGTTTAAAACACTAGTATGCAGTATTCTCCCACACCTCTAGAAAACTCATAAAGGATTTTTAGTGAGACTCTCCTGTCCCATTTTCGCAGCTGTTTGTTCTTCCAGTAGCTCCACTGTATATCTATTTTCTGCTTGGTGGTTTTCTTTAACCAAGAACTCAGCAAACTCATGATTATATCTCGGCTACGCGTGCAAAATTATATTTGTGGTTTATAAATTGCTGCTAATATTAGTTTTTGCATTTGTTCACACTTGGGCTTCCACTGTGAAGCGACACAAAGATAACTAGAAACAAAGTTGTTACGCTGTAAGGCTACTATGCTGTAGCGCTTTGTAGAGCATGCTGAACTTTTATTACTATTATTACTTCAACAGCAATAGTACTACTACTATTACTGTAATAGTGTAGTAGTTGTATAGTAGTGTAACAGGTATAGTACAGAAGAGTGAAGAAAATAATAGTTGAGTTCTGTTGGGTTATAAAATATTGGAAAAGGAGGCGTAATAAGGATGACTTCCCTCAGTTATTTAAAGCTATATATTATATTTATATTTATTTATATTATATATATTTAAAGCTGTGATATGATCTGTAACACACGCACAAACACACACTCAGCTGAGGGGAACCCTGAGCTCCTGATAAGAGAGAGACAGGCAGTTACTGTCTCCTCCCTAACAGATCCCTCAGACCAGTGTAATGGATTTTTTGTGTCAAACATGCAATGGTTATTTTGATAAAGTGTTAGATATGTCTAAAAGTCTTCTGCTAAATGTGTTAACCGCAGAATCGGTTTCATGTCTTGTTTTTAAGGCCACCCGGGTATGACTTCTGATACTACTGAACTCTGTTCGACCTGCAGCCAGCTTGATTGACACTTTCCTTCTTCCTGTCTTAAACTTTAAGTATTGCAACCCTACAGTTTGAGGGTTGTTCCCTCTTGGGCAGACTGCTTGCACTCTGTTGAAATGTCATCTGTCATTTGTGAGAGAGACTCATCATTTCACATCTCATTAGATATCATTTTTCCACAACAGTAGCACAGTATCTTTGTGAGTCATTTGGTGATCCAGTTTGGGTGTTGTCTCTTTCTTGATCGGAGGTCTTTGTCCATGTCTATGCCCCATGTGGAATTTCTTGTCCTTTCATTGTCCAGTATCCTATGCAGAGATTTTTGTCCATCCGATGCCTTGTCAGGGTATAAATCCTGACAACATTCTAGAGCTCCATCCCATCTTTAACTCAACCAATTGAGGCCCTGGGTATCTTCCTTTGTTTTTAAGACACCAGTTGAAACTTCCCTGTTGCATGTGGCCCATTTCATCAATACTTCATTCATACATTTAGCAGGAATGCCATAGAGTGATCAATATAACATTTCATAATGTGAAAGTATAAAACGTATTCAATCATAAAAGGACTATGCTAGTTTGATTATATTAATTGCACAGTTCTCTCAATGATCAACTGCAAAATCACTATTGGATATTGTCAAACGTCATAGCAGTTGTTGATTTTGTTATGTAGTTGTGTGTGTTCATGCCATGTCTAGGTTATGATTTATTGTCATGTTTATATTATATGTTTCATGCTAAGTATAGTTCATGCGTAGTTATTTCATGTTATATTGTTCACGTCAGTGTGCAAATTACCTACCTGCAATCGGCAATTTGCAGACAAATTCTGGCATTGCCCCTGTCATGTATACAGACTCACGCGCGTGATCTTTTTAATTTAGGCAGTAGTGATAAAACAGTTTGGCCAGCCATTGAATTGCAGCACGTACACAGGGCAATGACATTATTTATAAATCATGGAACATGGTACCTGCAGGCAGTTTTTGCAATTGCAGGTAAACTTTCTGACAACTTGAAATATTGCAGGCAACAAAAAAAAATGATTTCACACCCTATCATGTCAAGTCAACATGTTTTAAGTCCAGACCTGTCTGTCACTCCCTGTCATTGCACTTCCTTTTGTACTTCCCTCTTGTCTCTCATTGCAGTTCCCCTTACTTCCTGTCCAGTTGCCTTCTCCTGCCCTCATTACAACAGCTCCTAAATTGATTGTGTCCACCTGTGTTCACTTACCTCATGTATAAATAGTCCTGTCTCCCTTTGTTTTGTCCATGTGCCACATCACTGTCCAAGAGAACAAGTGTTAACTAAGCCGTGTTTGTTTTGAACATTGCATTTAGCCCAGTGTTTTGCAATGACATAATTATGAGTTTTCTGCTATGCAACATCTTAAGTAAAGACATTTTGATTTCCATGAACGAGTCTCTGCATTTGAGTCTTGTTTCCTCAGTCAAGTTTGCGCACGTGGAATTCCTCAACCTTGCTTCAGTGCCATTGGTATCTCAATGATATATTGCCTATTTACATTGACCTTTAGCCTCAAAGCCTCTTGGTTCCCCTCAGTCCATAAATTGGCTGTTCAGTGGAAATGAAAACAAACTTTGGGCTGTGATATATACTAGTTGCTGTAGTTAAATGGACATTGGCCTAATTCTAATTGAAATCTGTGGCTGGAGCTCTGACAAATGTTATACGCCTGGCCTCCTCAACCAAACAGGATGCAGGTCAATGGAAAATCCTTGCTTAGCTACTGTGTAAAATGAAGGCCACAAGGAGCAATGGGAAGGTTTGTTTAGCAATGCAGGGCTTATGCTGTCACAATCATTTTCCCTGCAAAAGTCATGAAAAGGGTTACTAGATCTCCAAATACATGTTTTTCCACCACAGGAAGAATAAGAACAAATGTCCATCCGTATCTGTTTCATGGATTGAACAGTTTCAGCAAGTGAATCACGGACGTACACGTTGTATAACGATCATTTTTGTTGTTCTGTTTTTTTTTGTTCGTTTTGTTGCTTGGTTTATGTAGGCTGAAATGAGAGTACATTAAGTAATGTATGTGTGGCATTTTAACTTTATGACCATTTATTTATCACATTGTCCCCAAAAACAGCTGTATCTCATGCTATTTAATATTCGGCTTTCCGTTTCATTTGTTATATATATATAAATAAAATAACTTGACGAGTAACTAAGATTTTTTTTTGCTTTATCATATGTTTTTTATTATGGGCTATGTATTGTATTTTCAAAAGGATTATTGAAAAGAGACACCCACGTTTTTCATTCTTTAAATAAAGGATACAATGCCCTTACTACAACCCCATGGACAGTGCTTCAAGGTGCAAATGATCTTAAATGCTTGCAATTTGTGAGATAATCTGGAAGTTTTATTTGTAGATATAGATTTGAAATCAGTTCCAACAAGGACCCACTGTGTGTTTGAGAGTACACCATAGCCAGCAGGCCGCTCTGTGTTTTTGGATTAAGATCATTTACAAAAAGCCAAATCTAAAGGGGTGTGAAAAAACATCTTTGATGTCAGATGAAATTTCACTGAACAGCACAGTACAATCTGATTGCGGACTGGCGTCCTCTGGCAGCCTGATCTCTCTGGATCCTTCCACCCACAGGACATGCAAAATGCATCTGTGCTACGTAGCAGGCGTGTACATTTTTGTGTTTTTTTGCGCTCATCTGAATGTGAACAAAATACCAAAAAAACACGTGAATATTTAAATACATGATGAAAAGGGTCTTGGATAGGAGGCATTTTTAACTCTCCACATTATCAAGTTATATGCATAGACTTTATTATAATAGATTCAATGTTCAATTTCATGTTATACATAGGAGCATGTGTGAAGTGGTGAGTGCCGTACAATTTGATTATTTATGTACTATCATTCCATGACTGCTAAGTGTTCCGCACCAGTGTCAGCAAATGTCAAAGACATAATTGAGTTCGGAGACTGGTGTCTTTGTATTTTGTTGTCTGGTGTATTTGTATTTTCCAAACTCAATAAGACCAATATTGTGACACAGATCTAAAGACATGTTTCAGTAAGCTTTCAGTAATCTGCTAGCATTGGCATATCTGGCTATGTAGCTTGGTCTCTACTGCAGTGTCTCATTGTTATTAGCTCAAACTTCATTAGACATGGAGGCAAAGTGAAAAGCTTACCTTGTGGAGAGTTTGGGAACCAGCTAGATTTTTTCTTTTTTTGATACACCTGGATCTAATTTTGGGATAAAAGGCCAAGTGGTGGAGGAAACATTGGCTGTTTTGTTTAAATTACATTCAGCACAGTGCAAAGCCCACTGATCAAATGTTGCCGTGGTGGGAGTCTTTGACAAGTACACTTAGTTCCATTGTTTTGGTTTGTATAGCTGCTTTGATTATGTTTTTTTAAGAAATGGGGAAGTCCGTTTCAAATAAAGCAACAACAAGAAACAATGACTCTGTCACCGCTTGTTGTGGGCATCTTTAAAGCAAGAGCAGCTTCATTGAAAACCTCTGTTGTTCACCGTGTCCTCAGTGTGACTCAGAGTCAGGAGTTTAAAAAGCAATAACCCAGGTTGAATGTGGGATTATGACTGTGTCACTAGTTTTTCACACTAGTCATAATAACAGCTTAAATGCTGAAAACACAATAACCCTGCTTGACGCCATTCCACTGTGACAAAGTATATGCTCAGATGCAGAACATTTATTCAGTATCTTATAGAACCATTAGCTCACTTCCACAAATATAAAAAACATTTTCTGGTTTGCTTTGGTTTGATTGGGTTAAATGATTAACTACTTGATTGGGATTGAGGAGGGTTGTTGTGACAATTACTATGAACTAGTGCATATAACGTTGTGAATAGAGAGCTGGAAAAAAGCTTAATTATAACCTCAAATTCTAGTGTTTTCTTCGACTTAGGGGCATTTGGTGTGTTGTTTCTCAGTGTCTTATGATGAAGGACATATCCATCTGTCTGGCCAAAAATGTATCCATTAGAGTGGAGTGAACTAAACCCTAAGTGATGGCCACATAAATAAAGAAACAATAAGCTGAAAGACTGTCATGCTGAAGTGTACTGCAGAGTTGTGTTGGGTGATGATTCTCCCATTCCATCTGTGGAATCTGTTGATCGTTGAGGAAAGTAATGATTGAAAGAAATCACTGTCTTTGAATTAATCACTAGATTAAATTGGCTTTAACATTTTTCAATTTCCATTAACCAATAACAAATCAAAGCCACTTCTGGAAAAATTCAATTTTATTGACTTCATTTGTTACGTTTTTTTTATCTTGTGAGAAATTAATCAATAAACCTCATCAGTAAAATTGTGCTTCTAATTATCCTTTATTGGCTCCACACATCTCCAACGGAGAAACGAGAGAACCGGTAAATACTGTAATTTGCAGGGGCATACCTATTAAATAACTGAATGCATATTAAAATAGTTAATATACTAAATCAAAAAACATATGTACTGTACCAGCAAGCTGTCTACTGGACAGCGGTGCAGACTGTGACCTTGTTTACTGATGGGATGGTGGTCCCGCTCTTAGCTTCCTATCACAAGTGAGACATTGACAGATGGCTGTGAGTAGCTGTTCTGCTATTTAGGGCATGAGGTCAAGGTGACAGTTACTCTAACCACATGTTTTGCCCATTGATCTGATTGTTACCAGGTGCATTTTCAAAACAACCTGCATGGTTTGCAGAATCTGATTTAACATAAATATACTTTCAACACCATTTTGTTCTATCTACATGTGAATTATTGACTTTGAAGATTAAAGAGCACCCTGGAAGACATATACAAAATATCCAACAGCTCATTTACATCAGGCAGCCTCTTTGCCCATAGGTAATGAGGGATTAGGCTTGAGGGAGGGTGATTTTGCACTCAATTGAGGGTACAAAGCATTCGTAGAATCAAAGCCCCTCACATTCAGACTATTTTGGGCTGCTGCTAATGGTTCTTGTCAGCCATAATTTTTAAGTACTTTAACCAATTCATTGTATAATTAGGTTAGCAAAATTAGCTCATTGCAAAGTCAGTCAGCAGGCGGTAATGCAATAAAGTTATTAACATTCCAAATTTATAGGCGCATTAATATAGAGTTGAAGTGTCTTTATCTAATTTTTCTTTACTGGTAGAAATGGTATTAAGTAATAAAAGAGTGTGACATGTTCTGTGTAAATCATTGTTCTGTTTATTTGGAGTGGGTGAGGGGGTAAATATGCTCAGGGAAAAAGCCAGAAGACAAATGATCTATCACTATGCTTGGCATACATTATATCATAAAATATAATACAAATTGCAAAATGTATATTTTGAAATGTTATTATTCTCTTTTAACCTCAATAGAAGACTAAGCTAACCATAGCTTTTGGATATAAATCCCAGCCTTACATCTAAATGACACCAACACAGCTGTATAGGTGAATCATTATTTAATATATCCATACCTGGGTTCTAAATTCTCACAATTCTTCAAACACTGTTTAAAAACACATTTGAAAACTTTAGAAGCTTTACTATTGAATATTTAGGAAATGCCACCTGTCCTGTCTACATGTGTACCTTTACGTCTTTCCCCCTTTGTCCTGTCAAGTAGGTATATAGCACAGTATATACACAAAAGAGTATCCCTCACATTGTATTTATGCAATGCGGAAACAGATGTATGCTAAGTTGCTCGTATATACAGCTGCCTACCTGACAAATGACCGTTTCAAGTTATTCCAACGTGTTTATCAGTAAAAAAAAAAAGAAAAAAAGAAACGACGAGTGGGTTATGACTTGTGTTGGACTAAGTTATAGTGTAATCTGTGGGTATTGGTGGGTGTTGTCAGCTGGAGCAGAAGCCCCGCCTCTACGCACGTCCCCCCCGCCCACCTCATTAGCGATGCGGCCGCCCAGCGGACACACAGCGGAGTGTGTCCTCTGTGATCAGTGAGCTGCTGAGGTACGTTGCGGACACACGCGCGCACACATCTGTCCGCCACATCTGGGACTGTACGAGTCTGTAACGTGCTTTATACACCTGTGGACAGGACACGGCATCCGCTGCAACTCACGAACTGGATGTTTTTCTTTTTCAATCTTTTTTTTTTGTTGAAACGTTTTTTTTTTGTTTTTTTTTTTTAGATGTGTATAAACATTATTGGAGTAGGAGTCGTGTGTCGGGGATGAATCCGCTCCTGGACTGAGAGGGTTCTTACGTGCTGGGACATTTTTTTTTGGACATGACTTGTGGCCGTGTGGATTATAGATAAACATATGAACACATATTTTGGAGTGACGCACCCTCCCGACAGAAGCGCAGCGCCCTCCCCCGATGAAATATCTCCCCCCGGGACCTGCCGCGGATCGTGTGAGTAAGCGGATCGTGCTCGGTGGGACCCCGGACTGTCACAAGTCTCGTCCCGGCGCCGTGCTCTCCGTGTTGACCCCTCTGGACCCACTTCGCCAGGCAAAGCGGCTTCCCATCCGACTTCTCAAGATGTTGACTGCACACACCGGACACTTGCTACACCCGGAATATTTACAGCCGCTGACGTCCGCCCCCGTGAGCATCGAGGTATTTGTTGTCTTTCACGCCTTGTTGCCACTTTTAGCGCCTCCGTGTGTGCGCCGCAGTGGTCCCGAAAACGACTTGATATCTGTGTGATGTACGGCACACTCGGAGGTGAACGCAACCCCCGTTTCAATTCCATAGCAGTGAAGAAACTGCCTTTGTCTTAAAACTAATAAATGTATCACCAAAAATAATGAACAATCTCATAACTGCGCAGTTGAATCTCAGCGGAATAATAAAGTACTGAAATCTTCTGTTATTATCAAACAATTAACACAAGAGAACAGATAGGTGGTCTCAAATCCTTAAAACTTCATTCGAGTAGTGAGAAGGTAATTGGATGTGTAAGTAAGAACTGAAACGACCAGTCTATAAATTGATGAATTGAAAGCTGACTAATGATAATAAGCAGAATGTTTTATAACCTTTTTACTTATTTTTTCTTGATCATATATGATGGTGTTAAGCGTAAAATGTAGGACCGCTGCGATTAAATATTATTTTCACAATGCATTCATATGTACTTATGTACATGTATTTGTTTATTTGGTCATGAATCATGTATTGTGTAAAATGCCCCAAAAATACCAATCACAACCAGCAGATGTCTTCAGATGTCTATTTTTTGAATACTAGAAGTCCAACATTGACAACAATGACTGAAAATACTCTGATAAGATGAGAACAGGGAATATTTTAAAGTGTGTTTGCTTGAAAAACACACTTACTTAATTATTCTCTTACTAAAAATGTTGGCAACTATCATGCATTGATTAATTAAACAAGGAATAGATTCAGTGCTTGTGCTTATTAACTAATGCTTATTTGAGAAAATGTATTTCTTATTTGTAGTTTTTACAAATAGTTGACATTTTATTATCAAGGTCAGTATTAATAGTAGTAATAGTTTCAGCCCTTAAGTCAGTTTGCAGGCCTGCGATTGACCCAAGAGGATTCAAGTGGTCTTTTTGTGTTTTTTTTTCATTAAAGCCATTTTTTTTTTTGCCAGAATACAAATCAAAGAGTTAATACGATCTATGTTTTGTTGTAGCTGGATGCCAAGAAGAGCCCTTTGGCCTTGCTGGCGCAGACCTGTTCTCAGATTGGTAAATCAGACACTCCGTCTTCGTCCAAGCTGAGCTCCTCGTCCAGCCAGAGTGACAAGGAGGCCAGCGGTCGATCTTCCATGTCTATACTGAAGCTGGGGGAGCACCGCCCCTCTCAGGATGACAAATGTAGCTTCAAGCCCTACAACAAAGGCAGCGGCGACTGTCGCAAAGACGGCGTCACAAGCAGCAGCGATAAAGTCGGCTTCAGAGTACCCAGCAATAATGCCACCACCAATGGAAAATCAGCCAGCGGTCAGCAAGCCCACCCTCCCCACGCTGCCTCGCCAAGCTCTAGAGCGAGCAGCGGCTCTCCCCTAGGACAAACTCAGCAGCAGCAGCCTCTCAAACAGAGCCAGTCTCCCGGTGGACAGCCTGCGTCGCACTCCCAGACTACCAATGGAGAAACTGCACAAGAGCGAGGCAGTCCCAGCACCAGTAATAATAGTAATCACCCTAAAAAAGACGCTGAGGTAAACAAGGCCAACTCGGACAGTCCGCACCATGCAAATTCTAGCCACGTTCGAGCCAGCACAAACTGCAGTACCGGCAGCTCAGACGGTGGTTCCAACCATGACGGAGGTAAAGCCGAGTCCGCCCATCTTAACCTCGGCTCTGGACACATTACACCCATTTCCCCTTACAAGACAAGCCAACCACTCTTCCCCCTGCACTCCTCTAACATGGGCTACCACGGATCTGTGGTGGGTGCCTACGCAGGCTACCCATCTCAGTTTGTTCCTGGTCTGGACCCGACCAAGTCGAGCCTCAGCATGGGGACTATGCCGGGAAAGCACCCGAGCTCCAGCCCTCTCACGGGAGCCTCCCCTCCTTCTCTCATGCAAGGTTTATGCAGGGACCCCTACTGTCTAAGCTATCCAAGTGTATCCCATCTTGGCGGGAGCAACTGCAACTCCTGCATCCATGACCCTTCCTCTACGCTCAAATCAAGCTTCCCATTGGTGTATCCCTCCCACCCGCTCCACTCCCTCCACCAGAGCCCCCTGTCGTCCAGCGCCACCTCCTCGCTCTCCCACCCTCTCTATACATACGGCTTCATGCTCCCCAACGACCCCCTGCCTCACGCCTGTAACTGGGTCTCTGCCGGGGGGCCGTGCGACAAACGTTTCGCCACTTCGGACGAGCTCCTTGCTCACCTCCGCACACACACAGCTCTGCCTGTGGGAATGGAGAGTAAGATGCTCTCTGTTTCCTCCTCGGGACCGGCCTCCTGCCACCTTCACCTCCCCCAGCAGAGCAGTCCAGGATCCATGCCCGGCTCCCTGTCCCTCAGGGCTCCCCCCGGGCTGGGCTTAGCTCGCTATCACCCGTACAGTAAAGTCCACCTTCCTCCTGGTCCCCCATCCATCTCTCTGCACTCTCTGCCCACCGCAGGCCCGTATTACCCTCATTACGCTCTCTACAGTCAAAGACTTGGATCCGCATCAGCACTGGGATACCAGTGATGCACCATTTGTTCAGATGTTTGAATGTATACTTTGATCATTTGGGAAATATGCTTATGCATTTTCTGGAGAAGAGTTGAAAAAATCGAGGCTACAATCAGCAGGCTGTTAACTTAGCTTGTCTGTGTAGAAATGTACAGTTTTACCAGGGACCAGTTTCTGGCAACAAGACACTAAGCGCACTAAGAAATGGTCCAGCACGTGAACCCTCGAATAATTTAAGAAAATATAATTTTTGAACATAGATTTAGTTTTGTAGTTAGATTATCTTCTTGCTGTATTGGTTATTGATGCTTATCACAGTTTCCCACAGCCTGAAATAAATATATTTTCTTTTTTTTAACTAACCGAAGACTAGCATGTTTGGAATGGAACATTTCCATCGGATTGGATCATCAAATTTTCTTTAAGTCAACTAAACAATGAATTGACAAATTGTTGCAGCTTGAGTGATAATCAGTACCTAACTGCAGTGAGTGTTTAACTGAGGACAGAGCCAGGCGTTTGTAACCAGCTTGTCTTGTCTAAGCGGCCTTAGCTGCTGGCTGTAGCTTCAAATTTAGAGGGGCATGGCAGTGGTGTCAGGCCCCTCATGAAATGATCTGCCAGAGAGCCAATGAGGATATTTCCCATTGATGCCAAAGTATGACTTGAGCTTACTTCTTCAATGCAGCAGTTTGGGACTTCAGACTGGATATCAGTGGAACTCGAACGAGAGCGCAAGTCCTGGATTTTGACTTGAGAGCATCTTCCCCATTTCTATGTATTATTATATATGAGGTTTGGTTTCTTCAATCGGGCTCCACTCCTAACGATCACAACGAGGACAGATGTTGCTCTTGCATGGCTGCACATTGCTCGGATACTTTTGCATCAGACACGACTGCCCTGCAGGTGATGTTTGCCCAAACCGAGGGCTTGGCAAATGGATGGTTGGACGCTGTGTAATAGTTGCTGGATGCTCAGGGTTCTCACTGCAAATGATAATGATTTAGTGCAGAAAAATGCGGTGTGGCAGGGGGTGGCAATTAGCTGATGATAGTCTGGCCACAGCCACTGTCTCCCAGCAAGGGATGCATGTAAGCTCAACGCGGCACACACATTTGACAGTTTGTTCAGCCCCACGGTTTGTGATGATTTGTTTGGTTTTTATTTTGTTTTCTTTTATTCCTACTGAGAAGTTGTATTTATTTAATACCTGGAATTTGGCTTTCATGTTTACCATATGTCCCTTTCATCAATCTACAGTCCTCTGAAAAAAAGATGTGGTAAGCCAGACTACAGGTGTTGAATATATCATGTCTTAACACTTCTCGAGAATGAATGTTGAAATGTACATCTCCCTCTGAATTCCTCAGCTTTTTTGGTTACTTTATTTTCACAGCAAATCAATACAAATTGGATGTGATATTTTTTGTAAAAATGGGGCACCCTGTGGTGTCATCCAGGGAAAGGGGAGGTCATATTTTGTTAAATAAATGACACTGAAGATGTATTTTCTGTTGTCTTCATTTCCGTTTGTCACTGTCTCTCGTCTCACATCATCACTTAAGAGCTCACTAGTCGTTACAGTAACTAATTTCACTTGCACTCTAGCATTAATATAAACCAACAAAACTCAACACAATACTTTTCAAAACCAACAGAAAAAAAACAATAAAAAAAATAAATAAAGAAAAAAATTGTTATGGTTAGGGTTATGGTGCACTATACGTTTAAAGGTGTTTGTAGTAATGGTGTGACATTATTTAACAACATAAACATTCACATCTCTGTTGGTTTCAGTTGACTGAGACATTATTTATGTTGCCTTTTTGTGGAAATGTTTTTATCTATTTTTTAGTTTCTAACATTTTTATTCTTCCATCGTTTTAAGTTGAATGTTTTCATTTGCTCTGTCAGTCTCATGATGCAATCGTTGATCTTAAACGTGTCAATTTAATTTAATTTAATCTCAATTTAAAATAAATCGTCACCTAAAAATGTAGTCTCCTCTCACTGAAATCAGTATATAGGATGTTTTGTACTTACAACTTCTATTCTACATTTCAGAAAGTTACGAATAACAAACCTCACAACCAGCCAATGTTTTTTGCACAAGCTATTCCAGCTGGCAAAACTCAAACTTTAATAGGAGGGGATTAGTGACACGTTGATGTAAACGCTTGTCAGTGGACATGTCAGCAAGGTTTTAGTAGTGAGTAGGTTTGTACAACAGGCTATTTTTACAGTGAAAGAATCAAATGATTAATGACTTTGGGTTTGGTTTGCTTACGCTAATTCTTCACCGTGACGAGAGTGAGAATGAAGGCTGACCAGGCGGATACAGCTCTCTGTTCTGCAGTGAAAATACAAAGTCACCTTAAAGCAACAGCATCCTAATTCAAGGAATTTAAACATAACTCTGAGCTTTATTAAAACATGCAAATCATTTACCTTGGTGTTTTGGTGCATTTAAAGAACATTTTAAAGAAAGATTAAGTTCTGTAAAGTGCAAGATGAGAGAAGTGAGGAATAAATCTACTGAAGTTCTACCCCTGGTGTTCATGACCATATCTTTGGTGGAAGAGCACCACAATTAACTGAATTCACAATCAAAATAAGACGCTGCATTGTGCACCAGCACACCGAGGCCCCAACATATACATGCTTAAGCTTCATGATAAACATTAAGTTCTGTAAAGTGCAAGATGAGAGAAGTGAGGAATAAATCTGCTGAAGTTCTACCCCTGGTGTTCATGACCATATCTTTGGTGGAAGAGCACCACAATTAACTGAATTCACAATCAAAATAAGACGCTGCATTGTGCAGCAGCACACCGAGGCCCCAACATATACATGCTTAAGCTTCATGATAAACATCAGAGCCAAAGTGCTGCTTCCTGTGTGTGTGTGTGTGTTAAAGATGAAATCCGCTTGAGAGTTGCTCAAGTTACCACTGCTGCCGTGTGATTGGCAGTGGTAATATGCCATTTCCTAGCAACATGACACTCTGACACCCTTGGCAGAGTATAGATGACCCATGCTGGTCACTCACAACTTTGACAAGGGACCCACAGGGGTCAAAACAGCCTGTCCTTGCTGTAACCAGAGAAAGCGCTCCTGTTTCACTGGTTTGAGATGCTGCTGTGGGGTGCCGTCAGGGGGACATGGGATCCTGTAGGCCCCCTCCGGAGGCTTCTTGTCGTCCCAGGAAACACTCACTTTATCAAATCTAAGCAGCAGGTTGGCAGTTTTCCAGTCATTCTCAACCTTGGACATTTTACTGTGTGGGAGAGCTTGTTTACTTTGGGGTCTTGGTGTCCTTTCGCTGTCCATGCAGCTGCATTCACTGTAAAAGAAAAGGCGTGAGGCACAATCTTCCACCTTTTATTGCTCACAATCAAAGCATTTTATTAAGATGTAATCAAAGAGACAGTGTGGTGGATATAGGGCAATTAGTGGTGAAGTTGCTTCTCCCAACTAAACTAGTATCCCACCATAAACATCCTCTTCCCAGCATGTAGCTTCCGTTAACAGTGTCAATGTAAAGGGCCTTAACCTCAGATACACACATGATTAGTAGCTTTTGCTACAGTTATTAAGCTATAATAATAAATAAATAACTTTGATTTCTGCCTGCATAGCTCACTCCCTGCCCAGGGACTGCTGATGAAAAGCAGTTAAAAATTCATTTGCATTTTTTGTTTAGTCTGTGAGAGGTCTATTTTTTTTCAGAATTGGGAGCACAGGAGGATTTTTCATTAAGTTATTGAATATGACTTATATTTCATTCCAAACATTAAAAAGTCATTTTAACCAATAACATGGCTTCCATTTGCACCACTTTACCGATCCAGTTCACCAAACCTTCTGCTTTTGGCTATTTAGATCATTCAGTAACAGTTGGTAAAAAAAACAAAACAAACCAAAAGTAATTTAGTAGCTTGTGGTTGATAAATAAGAAGGTTTTCATAATCATGACAGCTTTTTTGCTGTGTTTGTTGTCGCTTTTTCAAATCTCCGTTACGTACATTGTTTTCGACCATTTAAATGTGAAATAAACATATATATATATATATATATATGCTGTTTATACTAGAGTCTGACCATTATAAATGTTGATTTTTGGAAAATTGTTACAATTAAGGTTTTGATTTTCGTGTTTCAGAAAGGTGCATCCAAATTAGCAGACGTTTTTGTAGCCAAGTGTAAATCACTGTGAATGTTCACGTTTAAATGGGACTACAACATTTTTGATTGTATTGGCAGAACAAACTGCACTAATTCAATTGTGCAAAATAAGTTTTTAACTATTTTGGGAAATTGTTGGTAGAGGGCCACAGTTTTTTAGCAGGGCTAGACATGTACCTCTATGGTTGGATGATCACTCAGCCCAGCTCTTTTTCGCCTTCCATTACTGTAGTCAGCCGTTGTTAAGTATAGGAGGTCACTCATTCATTTTTCCCACCCACCAACATTTCCCTTGTCAACCTCGGGATTCATCCCGCACATAACAACCCTGATCTCCAAAACTCTTGGTCACCACAGCCCCCTTTTTATAGCACTCTAAATTATACGGAAAGTGTGGGGGACATAGTTCACAGTAGTATATCAAAAGGGCCTGGGTTATCGGTCTTGGAGGTGAGGGCTGTGTGCCTGGTTGGTCTGAATGAGTTCTGGGTGGAGTTTGACAGCTGCAATGATTAATGGTGACAGACTGTGGAGCTGCTTCTTCATTACATGACAAGTCTTTAATCACTCTATCAGCATTCTCCGGTTCAAAGAGGCCAGATAAATAAGAGGGTAGCATTAAGTGAGAATAGAGGGAAAATACATACAAGGATTTCTTTTTCAGTGGCTACTTTCAATGCTGTTAAGAAGGTTGTGTTTTTAGACTCTCTCACTTTCTCCCCAGAGATAGTTGGAAAAAAAAAGATTCTTGCTTTAAAACCATTAAGCATGGTCACAAATTATGAACATCTGCCATGCTCACTCCGAATTGTCTGTGAGTTACAGATTGTGGACTGCTTCCCAGAACTGGACTCCTTAGCTTTCATTTTGTCTCTTCTCCAACTTTATCACTTCATCCATCATCCTGCTATAAGGGCTTTTCAAGTGGTCCAAAAATAAAGAGGACACAGATGTCAGCCATGCTATGCTGATGTTTCTAAACCGCCATAAACCCATCACTTACATCCACCCACAAGCTGTGAGAAATGTTGAAAATGCACTTCTCTCGCTAACACGAAAACACTCCACAAAACCACTGTAAAAAAAAAAAAGACTATCTGTAAAACTCTATCCTATATTACTCCATGAACAAGAATTAACCTGCACTTGAGCAGGTATTTCTGTTTCTAAAAATTGGACTGCTTATACCTATCCAACATCTCTTTCCCCATGTCTCAAACTTTGTCTGATGAAAAAAAAAAATGTCGACAGGGGGAGCTTAGTGGTGTACAAAAGGGCAAACGCAATTATGGTTTCACTGCTAATATCCATGGCCCCAGCTGGTTTTGATCTGGCAGTGCTCTCAGGGCTCCTAGCTCAGTTGTCAGCTCTCATGCATCACAGACCCAACTGTTAACGGAAAAACGTGCTTTGGCAGCGACCTAGCAGAGGCCTGCAGGCAAGTGGGTGCTGGTGGGTTAGCCACATGCAGGGGCTGACACCATCCTCTCCCTTCCCCATCTGGATGCTCGTGGTCACATTTTCTCGTCGGTTATGGTCTTTCGGCCTCTCAGGGAACGTAACTGGCTGTAATTGGGCAGCATGACCCGGAGCAGATGCCCCGCCGCAGACTTGGGAGGTCAGAACGAGGCTCCAAAGTACATAGAGGGAGAGATGGAGAGGGAGCACGGAGCAGAATGAGATGCTTGCATGGAAATAAGCAGACATGATTACTCAAATACAGTCATTAAGGAGGAAATGTTGTTTTTCAAGCTGTCAGGATGATTAATGAGGGAGAGCAAATCCACTCAAATCCACTGTTGTTTAGTCTAAGACCTGATCTCTGCTCCTAACTCAGATGAGACAGGATGTGTAGCTGTGTGTGTGTGTGGTGAATCGGTAAAGAAAATGTGGAAAGCATTTAAAAAGGTTACAATAGATATTTTAGCACAAAACAACGATTAAGTACAATTTCATACATGTAGCTTTGACGTGAATATATACAATCCTTAATAATAAAAGTTAGCATGTTTTTAAGGGGGGAGAAATCAAGCCTGATTTCGTTTCTTAGTGTCTATACTTCTGTACAGTTTCAAAGTTTGGAAGCATTTCAAATCTATGCCATGTGCGACAATTAACAGGTGTAGCAACAGTTTACAACATCTAACTAAGATCAGTCAAAACAAATTTAAATGGTATGCCCAGTTTAGGTTATTAATGAAAACAATCCTTTAATGTACAATGTTTTCTTAAGAAAATCTGTCTCAAAGTATTTTTTCAGTTTTTCTTCACGTGGACCGCATTTTCACTGAGAATACAGTTTATGCTGCAGATGACCTGCTCTCCAGAATGTCAACACATTCTAGAAAATTAGCCGACTTTGTGAGTATTCCAGCCCACATGCTGCCAAAGTCCTCAGAAACTCCAGATGTTCCCCAAATCATGCTGGAAGGCTGATAAGGAATCAGCTTTCAACAGATGTCTTGTGCCTGGACTTGTGATTTAGTAGCTGTGAATGATGAAACAGTGTTTCAGTGTCTCACAGCCTGACTGGCTTTCAGCATTATGCAAGCAGCTGCGGGTCTGGGTGACGTTATGTTCATTTTTGTGTCTTTGGGTATTTTGACATTAGGAACAGTGTATGTGTTTGTAACAGCATGACATATAAACACAGGAATTTGGAACTGATACAGAAATTAAGTGTAGTTCCTTTATTTTGAGGGTGAATGTTCTTTATTGATATAAATACTCTAAATCAATGGCAAACAGACCTTGTGTTATGATTCATTTGTAAATATTTGTTTTATCTATAGATATACAAATGTACTGAGATTTTCATTTACTTTATTGAAAATTTCAACTTTGAGCTGGGACTTCATATTGATTACTTGGTCCAACAGTCACAAACCCAACCGTTTCTCTTCTTTTGAGGTCACTGACAGTCACTCTTTTTATATTGTATATGTGATATTGTATATATATACTTTAATTATAATTAGAAATGTAATTTTAGAATTTGGATATTTAACATTTCAAGGTGATGTTAATGATGGAGGCTCTGTAAAGGAGGTCACCAACATCACTATGACTTATCACATGAACGCCACATTTCATGGAAGCACATCCAAAATACAAATTCATGGTGGCACTAGTAAAAAGAATAAGGTGATCATCATTTGGATACATCATCCGGGAACCATGAATATCTGTACAAAATGCCCTAGAAATCCATCCAATACCATCCTGATGGACTTGCTGCCTATGAGGCTAAAAAAAAACAAAAAAACATTGACATTCTGTGGTCTAAAAATCTGTGCATCTTTCTGATAAAAAGGAGTCGGCATGAGGAGTGTTGTGGTTGGTCATAAGGAGGAGGTTGGGTGTCTGACAGCACAGATGACTGACACAAACAGTGAGGGAGGTGGACAGATTTGGGGGAGAGGGGGGTGTAGGGTCAACACATCGCCTGTGCATTGAGTGTGGTCCGGCAGCTGTATGCATAGGGGAGCCTTGGCCTCCTGCTCTGCATGTCAGGGGCCATGATTAATGACCTACAGGCCTTGCTCTGTACTCCCCCCACCGACCCCCCCAAACACACACACACTCAAACACACACCTATGCAGCCACTGCTCATTTAAGTAATGGACAGAGTCATGGGCAGAAAGGCATGCACAGGGCAAGAGAGCTTACATATGCAGGCAGACATAGAATGAAAGCACCTTCCCTCTGACAAAATATCACATTCCGCCTTTCCAGGCACTTTCATGGCGAGAGCGATGATTCCTTAGATTAGTGTGTGCACGGCTGTGTGCCTGTGTTGTGTCGAGGCGGAGAAGGTGCCCGTGCCTCTGTACTGGTTCCCAGCTTGTCAGGCAGCTGTCGAGGAGTGATTTATGACCACTGGAGTCCAACCTGTCTTCACTGCCAGTTCAGTATTGTTACAACTGACAGCTAATGAGGCCAGACATGCTTTCAAGCAGAGCACTTAACAGGACTTCAATCTTCCTCCATCACAAATACCATTTTTGCACCCGCTTGCTCTCTCCTTCTCTCTCTCTCTCAAGCCCCCCCCCCTCTCTATGCCTGCCTTGTTCTCTGTCTCTCTGTGGCGGAACATCTGACAGCCACTGAAAAGGCCTCTGACTACAGAAGGAGATGTCTCTCCTTCTGCAAAAGGCAGAAAAAGTCCTGCACTCTTTCTCTCTCTTACATGCACACACACACGCGCACACACACATTTATTGGCATCGGCTAATGCTTGATGTCATCTAATAATCAGCTCTATGTCTGTCTACCAGGCTTTAAAGGAAAAAAAACAGAATAAAAAGATTTATTTTACAGCCATGTTGTAACCATGGGAAGTAATCCTAATTATTATTCCAGCTATTTCTAAATGTGAAGCTATCACAAAATTGAAACTTTTAGTAATAGTTCAGCTATAAAATGTGAGCAATATCCGTTAAAAGCAATATACATGCAATTTGGGTGAATAAAAATAAAGTTTATTATAATAAATGGCTGGTAATAAATATCCAATATAAACCTGGTTTGAATGGAGTATTTTTTTCATGGAAATTAATATGGAAGTCAATAATAAACTCAAAACAGACACATAAGCTAAATGGAAATAATCACTAAATATATAGTAGATTGCCAACATAAGTTTTATTATGTCTGTAATTTCTTAATAATTTCAAGGTTTTTATGTATATACAGTATTAAATGCGGTGTACCGATCTGTGTTACACTATACCTTTATTTTCTATCTAATAATTATTAACAAAGTTCTCCTGGTGTTTTTTAAACAATGAGGATTTCATTTCAAAATTAGTATTGCATTAGTTGTGTAGTAATTTGGGTACATCCTATTGTCCAGTGTAAGTTATTATGAAAACATGTTTTATATGTTATAGCAAATCAACCATGATCACATTTATTTGAGGAAATGAACCAGTAAATGGCCATGACTCCCAGCCCTCCTTCTCTATGAATAATCTTGCAGTATAAACTCACTCACACAGTATCTGGCAGCTTCCCCACCTTTAACCCCTTGCTCCTTGTCAGCCATGATTAATGACAGGCTAACTAGCTGCTGGCTTGCAGTCGCTGGCTGTGCTTTTGTCTTCTGGATACTTAATGAACTCTGACAAGTCTTTTGCAGAACTCTGGGCTGATGATTTCATTGAACGCATCAACAGCGACTCCTGGGGACCGAGGAATGGAACAGGACACAACAGTTGTGAGCTGGGCCTGATGTCCTCTTTGGCCATTGGCCATTGAATAGTATAATGAAATCCTCTCAGTCGTTTACCGGGGGAAATGTTTGCTATGGTGGCATCACCAACAATTTAATCATATTGTATCAAGGAGTCACTGCTAACTTTTTCTTAATTGAGTGACAACTAAACACAACTATTGGGAGCCAGTGGTTTAATCTCTAAAAGTTTAGTTTATTTTGTGATCTCATTTAAATAGTTTTTGTGACATTTTAATCCAGAATGTGACATGTTCCCTACATGGGCATGTAAATCACAGTGGATTAAGAAGTACAACCTATCAATTTGACCTGCACTGTACGTCAGAGTAAAGGTACTTTGCACCACAGGATTCTACTGCTAATACTTTGTGTTTACTGTTTAATAGAACTACAGGATCTGGTACGTTCACTGTCAGGGTTCACCTGAGGGTAAAAAAAAGAATCACCTTACATGACATGGTCATGACTCTGCTGTCCCCTGCTGGACACATATTTGTAACACCCTCTGCTCCACAAAGACACTGAAAAGTGTGATAGAAATGAACTACTAAAAGCGTTTAACTGTGTGGATTTAATGCAAAAATCCCCCTTTTTTGTATCGTGTTCAAAATATCAACTTATCTCAACTTAAGCTTTGTGTTCATAGGGGGAAAACGTTGTCACTGCAACGATTTCAATTTTTTTTATTATGTTTATTGTTAACGTGACAAGTCAAACGTGGTGAATGCCAGGG